>VZTI01004492.1:600213-689792 GCA_013397865.1 Struthidea cinerea
AAGGAGCGGCGTCGGAGCGCGGGAGTCTCGTCCCCGCGCCTACAGCCGTCACCATGCCCGTCAAAGGAGGCACCAAGTGCATCAAGTACCTGCTCTTCGGCTTCAACTTCATCTTCTGGGTGAGGCGCCCCGGGCCGTGCCCCCCGCGCTGCCCGGGGGGGAGCCCGCGGGACGGGGATGGAGGGGAGGGGAGGGGAAGCGCCGGGAGCCGCGTTTTATTTGCTTTTCTGCTGCGTGGTTTCTGCCCTTTTCCCCACTTGCTGCCGCCCGGGAGGAGAGGGGCGTGTGCCTGGGTGCCCACCGCTTTATTTTTCATGTTTTTCGAGTTTTATCGTAAGGCGGGCTGAGCGTGCTGCCGGGCGGGGAGGGGATGCTGGGTTTGCGGATAGCAGCCCCCCCTCCTCCGTCCCCTAGCACTACATACGATCCCCGCCCTAAAACTCTGTGTGCCGGTCGGGCTCCCCGGGGGCTTCCCCGGTGCCGGGGCTATGTCCGGGGCGAGCCGGTTGCTCGCAGGTTGCAGCCTGTGGTTGTCGTGTGCACGAACTCCTCATGTTGGTGGGAGCTGTGGCTTCCCTTCGAGTTTAATCTCTCGGGGCAGAGCAGCACCAGTTGAAATCGCGTCTCCGGCGTGGTTCCTGGCCAGGCAGTGTGAGAAAGCATGGCTGTGCTCAGAGGTTGTGGCTGTTCTCAAGCACTCGGGGCGTGGGCACCTGGATTTAGCGCTGGCTCCTGCATGGAAAAGTACCAGGGGAGCGCAGCACAGCTGCTTGTGTGCCTGATGGATAGGTGTGAAGAGTGCGGTTCAGAAAGTTGGGGTTTTCTGGGCTGTTGGCCACGGTGGACAAGTGCGTGTGTGGCTCTGATGTGGAGGAATGAAGTTGGAGCTGTGGAAAGAAGCCGCGTCTGGAGTCAGTCGCAGCGCTGCCCGTGGGATGAGTGGAAGCTGCAGTGTTCAAAGATAAAATGCTCGGGATGTCTCGATGTCGAAATGGCTTATGGCAGAGTTGAGAAAACAGAGCTGGGCTGCAGTTAAGGGAAGTTGTGCAGAACTTGATCCAGGAAAGCACACGTTGCCACCCAAGACTTGCCGGGACAGTGAGCAGGCCTGTCGCATTTGGAGGGTTACAGCTGGTCAGAAGGAAAAGCCTAACAAAGCGTTGTCTGAAACTTCTGGTCACTGAGTTTCTAAACATCCTATTGAAAGAGGCTGAAATATTCATGGTTTGCCTTGTACTTTGTTTGTTTGTTTCAAAGCTGCAGAGTTTCTGCGAAGTACTTTATAGGACGAAAGTTCTTGTTGTGGCAAAGGCCATTGCCTCAAAGAAGCCCTTAACCTGAGCATCACCACCTTGTTGTCTGGGGGCCCAGGGCTGAGAACAGGGAGTGGGGTTTTGTTTAGCTCGGGATGAACCTGTTGCTTGGGAGTGTCATGGTAATAAAGCTCTGAGAATTTACTTGTACCTTTGGGCACTCGTGGATACAGAATTGTACTGGTGACAATGTGGAGGGAAGAAGAGTGGTGCTGCTGCCAAGAGGAGCTGAGAGATGATGGCTTTTCAGGTGGCCTTCTTGAGGCTGGCAGTATCCAGCTAGGATGTGGGAAAGAAGAGGAAGAAAAAAGAGTTAAAGGGAGATAAATGCATCTTGAAGATCCCAGTAAGTGTCTGGAGGCCCCAAGAGGCAGTAAAATCCAAGCAGCTTGGGTCAGCCAGAGATAAGTGTGTGTTTGACCAGCTGGAGTAGTCTTTGTCATTGTGGCCTCCTGAAAACTGGTGAAGGGGAGTTTGGAGGGTATGGTTTTAGTGAACCTCGTGTCCTCTGGAGAAATAAAATAGCTGTATCTTGGGTTATTCTGCACTGAACAGTGTAAAATGAAAAGTGTCCTGGGGCTGGCAGCATTAGAAGGCAAGAATCACTCTAATAAGAAAAAAGGGTTTAATGGTTCTTACGGCTTTGCAGATGTGAAATGTCTGTGAAGTAATGGAAGTAAGTTGACAAAAACTGTTGTGCCCGAGTGCAATTCTGTACCTCTTTTTTTTTTTTTTTTTTTTTTAATAAGTTCTCTCAAAAGGATAGGTGAGGAATTTAAGTGGTCTGCGGCAAACCTGCAGGTGGCTGTGGATGCCATGTTAGGTGGGTTGTATTTGCTTCCATCAGAAGCTTGAACAAGGGTGAAAGGAAGCAGAAAGGCTCAAACAGCTTGGTAAAGGAAGTTATTTAAGTTAAAAGGGAAACTCTCGAGGTTTAACCTGTATCCAGAGGAAGGAGATAAAGGTTCATAAATGCTGGTGAGCCAAATAAAGTGTACAACAAGGTTAGCCGGTTAGCCAAAGGACAGCTTTAGGAGTAATTTGCAAAAGCAAACCCAACTAACATACCCCTCTTCAGACACATGAGGAAAAGGGAGTTTCTCAGAGAGTCCTCCCAGGCAGTAATAGCTCCAGGTATAAGAGTTTTGGGAGCAATGCTCGCAGGACTTTATTTTATTGGGGAAGATTTTGGCAAAGTTCTGTGCTATAACCTGTCTTTGAATCCTGCACAGGCTTGAACTGACCTCTTGATGCAAAGGAGGTGAAACAGCAGCAAATGTTTGATTAACAATTCTCCAAGGTCACACAACACTTCAGAACTCTTGAGTGAGTTTCAATTAGGTAACTCCCCCTGCTCACCATCCATCTCGGTGCTGGAGGGCTGGAAGGCAGCAAATTGGAGGCTGGGTTTTTGCTTTATGGCAGTCTGGGATACACGGAGGGTGGCACATATGGAGCATCTGGAAAAAGCAGAGGAGAAGAGTCCTTAAAAGCAGGTGTACATGTGGAGATGGGACACTGGCTGCTGCAAGGGGAAGTCAGAGTCCATGCAGCTGCTGCCTTGGAGCCTTTAAAAGCCTTAATGTTGGAGAGAGCAAGGACTGGTTGGTGTTGGTTCACTTGTTCAAAGTCTCCTGGAAGTCTCAGGCCTCTTGTTAAAACCAGGCAGTCCTGGAGTAAGATCCTGGTGAGGATGAGATGGCTGTTGGAGTGGAGGCAGGACTGTGGTGAGGTGCAGCTCTCCCCTTGTGGAGAGAAGCAGTGGTGCTGGCACACTCTGCGGTGGTCAGTACAGCCTCACCTCATCTGGAGAAGCACAGGAGGTACTGCTGGGGTGCTGGCTGACACCCATTATCCAGCGTGATGGAGGTGATGCCCGCATGCTGACACAGCAGGGTGTGTGACACGGCAGGGTGAGACTCTTGCCAAAGGCAGGCTTCAAGTAATTCCTGTGGCAGGCACCAGCAGGAAGCCACCTGGAGTTAGGAACTAAATGGTTCAGAGGCAGCTGCTGCTATGGAGCAGTGAAGCCTTGGGAGAAAAGGATCTGTGATGGCTTCACAAAAGCACCAGGTGGGTGCTCAGCATCAACAGAGCAAAAATGGCTTCAGAAATGAAGGACTGAGAGAAGATGGTGTGCAAAACTCCCTAAATCCATGGCATGCTGGTGTGCTGCAGGCTGCTCTGGTCATCTGCCTGCCTTGAGAGGCTCATAGTGGAGCTTGATAATGTTTGGGAAAGGAAGAGGAGGATTTCTGCCATCAGTAACTCTAAGTAAGTTGGGATTCTTCAGCATGGAAGTGTGCTGGAGATCTTTAGGATTGTGATTGTCCAGGCAGTAGGTAGGGCCTGACTGTATGGAAAGAGGCAGTGAGCAAGATCTGTGGGGGTATTCAGCCAGGAAAGAGGACATTTTCAGTATGACTGTGGGGATAGTGGTGGTGCTTTCTCCCTTAGCAGGTGTTGAGGAATAGGTTGGTCAAGGGGTACTTGGCTAACATGGAGTTCAGCAGCCTTTTGTTAGTTTTTCTTCTCTCAGGGTGTTGTCTGTGTCCTTGCACAGTCTTTAAGTGCTCAACATGTAGACTGGGAGTTTGGTCCTGGGAAATGCTACTGTCTGCCCTGTTATCCTAACCCTTCCTGAGGATCTTGTGCTTGATTGATCTCATGGCCCTTCTCCAGTTGGGAAGGCTGGGCACATATGCGGTGTTCTCTGAAACTTTGGGGACTTCAGAGCTTGGCTTAAAATGTTCTTGCGGCCTAAATGGAAGGAAGGGGACATCTTTGGATGTTTGCTACATGTCAGGTTAAGCATGGATCAGTAAGTTGTGGGGTTCAATGCCATCTCTGAGGTGTAGGAATTAGGGAAGGCTGTATTTTCTCTTTGGATGGTGTGTTGCAGCAGGCACCAGGCTCCTTGCTGTTGTGCTGCCCTTGCTGGGGCTGGTGTTCTCCCACCCAGGTTTGCAAACAGCTCTGCTGTCTTGGCATAGCCAGTCCTGGCCCTGGCATCTCTGATAGTCTGGTCTCTAATAATAGAAGTTTGGGGGTTAATTTTGGGGTGTGGGAGGAGGTGTTGAGCCTGATACAGATCTAAAGATTTTTTTTTTTTTTCCACCAGGCTGGCTTGAGCTTGCCAAGAAGTCAATGGAAACAGCACATTTTGTGCCTTAAACCTGAGCAGTGGAGTGGTCTTAGCAAAGTTGGCTTGGACCAGCCTTAGTGTGAACAATGCTGGATTGCCTTGACTTGTGTAATAAATGACTGCCTTTAGCTGTGCTCCCTTAACTCCCTGGGTTTGCTCAGGCTTGTTGGTCCTGGTGATGAAGTCTTTTCCTAGGGAAGCTGGGCTTCTCAGCAGCCTGGATCACAGCAGGCAAGTGCCTGCATGTTCTCCCACTGGCTTCCTGCTGCTGAACGAAAGCAAGGCCTTGCATCAGTCGACTTCAATGCCGGGTTTTCCCCTTGTGAATTTTGTGGGATACAAAGACTTCTGCTGCTGATATTTAATGTGTTTTAGGCAAGCAAGTGCTGTAGCACAGAGGCAGAGTTCAGGTTGAAGTTTTGAGCATTCATTTTCTTGCTCCTTTCCACTATTGGGCAGCTCTCTTGTCCTGACTTGCCACTCTCCAGAGTGCTGCGTGTTTTATGAATAAATGCATTTGTCTGTGATAGTGCCTGCTAAAGTAAGATGAGCAGAATTAGGCCTGGAGAGCTCTTTTCCTTCTGTAACTTTAGGGTACCTGCAACTTTGTTCTGAGCCATAATCTCAGCTGCTTTCGTGCACCAAGAACAGCAGTTCAGAGGGTCTTTCCTCCTCCAGTGGAGCGGAGGGCTTGCAGGATGGGCAGGGAAATATGCACGTGTTTGTTTGTACGTATATATGCAGGCACATATGAAAAACCCAAAAAGGAGTGGCTTTTGCTTTCTGTAGTGAACTGATGCAGTTGCTGGCTACAGTGTGTGAATCTAATGCTGCTTGGGCTCAGTTCAGTGTATTTTGCTGCCAGTAAGTGCTGTGAAGTCAGGAGTGGAGCATGGAGTATGTTGCCTTGAGAAACCTCATGTGAAGCTACTTAGAGTTCTAGCAGTCCTAGCTCCTATTTGCAATTCTAATTGCAAATATAGTAGACTGGCTTCTGAATAGGAACTTGTATGAAATGGGCACTAGTCTTGGCAGTGGTTCAGGAATTTTGTAGTGCTGCTCCTACTGTACTGGAGCACCATTTTATTACAAGAAGTGCTGTGACATTAACATAGGCCACAACATTCTTGAAATTAG
Organism: Struthidea cinerea; assembly: GCA_013397865.1. Classification (NCBI taxonomy): domain Eukaryota; kingdom Metazoa; phylum Chordata; class Aves; order Passeriformes; family Corcoracidae; genus Struthidea; species Struthidea cinerea. The sequence continues at coordinate 605,809 of VZTI01004492.1, forward strand.
CTAAGCAGAAAGAAAATACTTCCTTTCCAATCCACTTTTTTCCAAAGGAATTTGAAAATAGCTTCAGTTTCTCGCATAACTGCAAGCCCACATAGCACAAGTGTTAGGGGAGCTTTTTCAAAACTCTGAAAACCTGTGCTGGTGTGGATAACACTAATTCTGTAATTGAGGGTTTAGGGTGATGTTGAGCCTCACCTGTACTTACTGTTTATGGGGTTTTATTTATGGACTACCAGCAAGTAACAGGACAGAAACTAGTAGTTCATTACTACTCATAATGTTCTCAATTTCTTTGCACGTGCTTTGCAACATTATAGATCTGGTCCTGGCTTTGTTAGTTCAGTCTAACATAGTGAGAAGTGAAGTGTCTTATGCAGTCAGATTTTTAGCTAGAAGTTCAAGTGTTTATGAAGTGAATATGGCTTTTTTGATGTCTTCTTGCCACATCCTGTTGTAAACCTATATATAGAATAGTAGTGTAGGCACTGACATACCTTCTCACTTCAAGAAAAAAATGAGTAAGTGTTCTGTTGGATGCAATGCTTAGCTGACAACACTGAAAGTAGTATTTATTTTTGACTGACTTCTGTATTTTCCCATAGTGACTTACCTTCTGCTGGAAGTAATGCCATCAGCTTGGTAGAAGTTGTGTGTAAGCTTGGCCTGAACGTGTCAAAATTGCAGAACCCAGAGTTTTCTTGTGCAAAGGCTTTTTTTACAGGCTTTGAGCCACTTATCAGGCGGTCTCGAAGTGTCTGATTTCTTCCCTATCCCTGCCTCCACCCTGTGGAAGTGGAGGAAGGGCTGGTGGATGCTGGGGGAGGGTGTCCCCTTCCCAAAGCTTTGTCTGCCAGGATAGACAAAGGACCATCCTAAGGACTTGATACCTGCTTGGACCTTGAGAGGTGATTCCACTCGTGGAAAGATAAGGTGCTCTAAGGTGTTGGAGGCAAATGGGGTGCTTGTCTGGGGATTGTCCCTTATCAAGGTGACAAGGTCAGAAGGGACTGAACAAAATGGTCCTTGCAAAATAGTGGTTAAATCCCAAATAAACTTTCCAGCTTTCCAGAATAGTGTCACGCATTGTGCTGCTATGGGATGCTTTAACAAAATTGGGGATTTTTTTTTTTTTGTTAAAAACTCAAGATTTTAACACGTGTTTATGGCATTGTCATTGAATCCAGCAGTTTCCTGTGCAAGCCTTCTGCTGGGAGACCATACCTGTAAAACCTCAGGTGTCAGAGGGGGGCAGAGATGCGGTGGGAGTTGCTTGATAGCGTTCCGTGCTGAGGCACACCCCGAGCTCAGGCTCACGTTTGCCAGGGATGGTGAGGGGAGGGAGGCAGAGTGTTCTGTGTGGCTCCTGCCTCCAGGATAACACAGTTTTTCTCATCTCAAGTGTATCCTGACTGGTTCAGGTTCTTTCTTAGTTACCTCTTCTCAGATGGAAGGCTGGGACACACCCTTACACGTACCCAGAGGCAAAGCAAGGGGGGCACACCAGAGCAGTGGGAAGGGGTGACTTTGGAGAAGGTGTGGGGTGGGATGGGTGAGAGGAGGGAAGTCCTGCACAGGAGGCTCACTAGGGAAGGTGCAGGGCTGTGTAAGAAAGGAAGATAGACTGAAAAAGCTGTTTTTGCTGTTGCGACAGGCAGAAAGCTGCATGCAGGAGTGAGCTTTAGGGGCAAAAAGGGGGGTGCGTTTGCATGTGGTGCAAAAAAAAAAAACCTGAGAAGCCTCCACAGGGCTAGGAGAGGAGTGACCAGGTAGTTTTATCCTTGTTGCAGCCATAGAACAGCCAAGTAGAGCAGGAATGAGCTGGGAGTAGAGGTTAGGGAAAACAAGGGAGCCTGGTTAGCTGGAGCAGGGAAGTCAGTAGCATGATTGTGCCAGGACATGCTGTTACTGGAAAATCACTGCCGCAAACTTTTCCAAAACAGTGAGTGAGCAGTTCACGTTTTGGTCAGATTGGAAAAAAAATCCGACCCTGTCTTCTGAGCTCTTCTTGCTGTACTTGTCACTATAGAAACATACTACTTACCTGTCTGATAAGCACACAAACCCACTCTTTTCTTTGTGTGTGTGAAACCAGACAAAATGGATTACTTTCAGGAATACAGTGTTGTTCTTTTCCTGGTAAATTTCTCTTTCATTGCAGGATAGAGCTACTTAGAAACACGCGGTATTGCTCAACTCCTGTGACAAAACAAGTCTGTTAGATGGGCAATCCCCTTGGATTTCCAAACAAAAACGCAACAATTAGGTTATCTGGGGATCTGCTTCCACGCAGCCGAGGTGGTGGGGCCTTGCATCCCTTTCCCAGGAAGGAAAAACACAGCTCCCAAACCATCCCAGCACGGCTGCCCATCCTGCTGGCACGGCATGGGTGAGCAGGGAGGTGACAGTGCCTCAGCCTCTGGTGTGCCACACTGGCCAGAGGTGCTGCCAAGTGCCCGTGGGGCTGTGCTTTTCTCTTCCTCAGAGGCTGGTGTTGCTGTGTCCTCGTTTCTCCCTTGTTTTGATGGAAACTTGAAGCTTTAAGTTTCTTGCCTTCTGCTTTAAAACTGCCTTTTTTTAGTTCAGTGGTCACTGTGGGTAGGAAGAGCACAAACTGAGAACATAAGTCTGCTTTCCTTAAGAAACTGAGACAAAAAATCTCTTATTCTTGCATGAAGGAGCTGCATTTTATTTCTAGTCTACCGTGGAGAGAATTACCACTCTGTTTAATTCTGCCACTTTTTTTAGCGCTGTCTGCTGGCATGAAGTGTTATCAGTGTTCTGTGGTCCTGTAAGTCCCTTGTCTCCACTGGCATCTTCTTAACCTTTCCCACAGAGTGACTGCTTTTCCAAGGAGAAAACATGCCATGTACCTCTGGGTGGTGGTGGGGAAGGGTTAAATTTGTGTTTTGAAAGGCGCTGTGTTAGGTACATCATCTCTGCCCAGTGTGAACAGACCAGGTTGTTTCTGGAGGTCATTAACCGTGTCTTTTCCTTTGTATGGAATTTTAAGATTATCTGCGTGGTTACAGTATGGCGTAAGAGTTTCTTGAGTTTTACCGGCCTTTTCTGTGCCCTGCTCCATTTGCAGAGCTCTCTTCTCAAACACTGGAGCTTGTCAAGCTGCAGATATGTTTGGTAGGTGAGAAGATCTGGGTGAGTGTTCAGGCTTGTGGCTTCGCAATTTGTGAGTTCCTGGCAAAACCAGCAGAGGCTGCAGTTTTTTTGTGAAGATGATGATCTGGATCCCAATAAAAGCTGAAGACTGTTGGATGACCCAGGAAAGGGAGTCTCAAGCGGAGTGTTACTAAATACTGGGTGACTGAACAGCAGTCTAGAAGCAGAGTTTTTTCCATCGCTAAGCCCTTCTGGTGTTTGAACTGAGGCACTGGGGTGAGATGAGGTGGCAAAGGCTTTTTGAAGTGATGCTGCAGCTGGGAGAGCAGGTAGAGCAGCATCCCTTCTCTCTGCCAGTCCCCCTTTGCACCTCTCCCTCCCCTCAGGGTGCAGCTGTGGCACAAGAAATTCAAATAATGACGCTGTTGTGACATTCTGTGCCGTACCAAGGTGCTCCAGTATAACTTAATCATCTTGTCAGGATAGCCCTAGCAAGGCAAGCAGGAGGTGTGTGCAGGTGTGCTTTGGGAGTAAGCACCAGGAACACCAACAAAGGCCTTTTGCTTAGGTCTGGAAACCTCCAGGTGGGTTTGGCCCTTTGGGTTGTGTGTCACTTGATCTGTTTTCCCAGCTACAGCCCTGCAAGCTCCTCTTGGAGGCAGGCCTGGCACTCGGGTTCCTGCCCTACAAGAAAAGCTGGTTTAGGAAAGCTGGGGCTGCCTGTGAGCAGGAACTCTTCCACAGCAGGGAGAAGGGGCTCTCAGGCTCCCACCTTCTCAGCTGGGCTTGGTGTGGAAGGGGTGTATCCTTGGGTGCTTGCCAAGGGAAGCATTCCCACTGAAAGTTGCCATTATTAAACACTTCTTGGTTTCTTAGGGGCGTAGCAGGAATGTTGTTTCCTTCTAGAAACCTTATCAGAGATCAGGCTTTATTGGGCTTTTATTTTTGCTTTTCATACGTGCTTTTCCTGACCAAAGCACCAGATTTTATAAACTTATTGCTCACTCTTAAGTTTAAATTTTTAATGTCTGCTGCAACATTTGGGATTTCTGTCCTCATCTCACTTTTGCAGAGCTTTTTTTAATAGTAAATGGTCTTCAAAGGGACAGCTGAGAAGCGCACTCCAGCTTTCTACTTTGTCCTGGTTTCTTCTTTTTTTTCACACGCAACAAAACCCCATTTTTTTCTTTTTAAGGGAGGATTCAGTCTGTTCAAAGCAAACTGTTGCTGTTGGCCTTACCGGAGTGCAATTCCCTCTTTCTTGCAACACTTCCTATGCCTTTTGCCTGACGTTTCATCCAGAGGCTAATTTATACACAAAGTGACTTGCTGCAAACACAGGCACCAGTGTTAAGAGGAACTTGGAGGCATACAGGCAGAGATGATAATGAAATAAAGCTAAATATGACCTAAAATTCGATTGTACTGCTCCAGATCAGCAATGTTGCTACTTCTGCTGCTTGTATTTTCTTCTTCCTGTCGGTGTGGTCACTTAATGGGTTGGTTTTATCTTGTTTTGCAAGAAGAGCACTCTTCCTGAACTCCCTTCTAGGGTACACTGAACTCTCAGAAGTCTGTTTAATACACTAAAACTTTCAGCTAGCCTCACAAGGCACTTTTCCTTGTGATACGCTTGCTCTTCACTGTGAAGCTTTAAGGTCACTAAGCCATGCAGTGTCACTGCAGCCACCCAGAATAAAACAATGTGTGGAAGGATCAGTGGAAGTACTGACACTTGGCTAAACCTCGGATATTTTCAGAAAGGAACAAGAATTGCATTGTTCTCCTGTGGCATTGGAGTTTATATTATGTAAATGCCTCTGTCAGTAAGGTGCCTCATGTCTGGAACTTTGTTTGTGTGTTGGTATCCCCATCCTTTTATGCTGGTCCTTTGTCACCACCTCTTTAAATAAGAGCTGTATCCTGTGTTTGTTTCTGATTTTGTTACTAATGCAAGGGTGGGTGGATTAATTGGTATCATTTAACAAGCCTTCCTTGTTCTTACAGCTTGCAGGGACAGCAGTTCTTGCAATTGGACTATGGCTTCACTTTGATTCACAGACCAAAAGCGTCTTTGAACTGGAATCCGACACAAAGTTTTACACAGGTGAGCTGGGGGATCACTCAGGGGATAGGTCACACTTCTGCACCCTGGTTTCCAGGCTGCTGAGAAACCTTGGCCTTCCTTAAAGGGTAGAAAGGCAGAACAGCCCTAAACAGCCTGAGAGCAGCTTCCCCTGTGCAGTATTGTCAAACCACTCATTGTCACCACCATGTGAGTGGTTTCTTGGCTCTTCGTCTTTTTTCCCACTGCAGTTCCTCTTTGTTGCTGTCAGTAAACATTTTGTAATCCCAGGGGCTCCTGGTAGACTTGGAGGATGTTTCTTTTGATGCTCATCACAATATGCGTCAGCAAAGTTTCACGCTAAACTAAATGAGTAATTAATATTTTTTTCTCCAGTGACCAGCCTGAGCTACCCAAAACACAGCTCTGTTGCCTCATCTCTCAGAAGGAGCATGTGCACTGTTGTCTAACTCTAAAGCCCCACATCTCCTGATTCATACTGAACTGAATGGGAAGAATGCACAAATATCTTGGTCCATATGAGAATTCTCCAGCCTGCATGGATCAATGTAGCTTTAGCTAGACCACGTGGAAGGTGTTTGTAAGATGATTAATTAGGGGACACACATATTTTCAGTTTGTTAATGTCATAGGAACTGGATTTTATCTGAACTTTGATTTTGATCTCTACAGCTGCTTTTAGGCTTGGGCAGGGGAACACACATAATTTGGTTATTGTCACCTGTACGTGCTCAAACCCTTGGAGCAGCTCTGCTGTGAGGAAAAGCTGAGGGAATTGGGATTGTTCAGCCTGGAGAAGAGAAGGCTTTGGGGCTGACCTCATTGTGGCCTTGCAGTGCCTGAAGGGAGCCCACAGGAAAGATGGAGAGAGACTCCTGACAAGGGCCTGGAGTGACAGGACAAGGGGGAATGGCTTCACACTGACAAAGTGTGTTTAGGTTGGATATTACAAAAAATTCTTTCCTGTGAGGGTGCTGAGGCCCTGGCACAGGTTGCCCAGAGAAGCTGTGGCTGCCCCATCCCTGGAAGTGTTCCAGGCCAGGTTGGATGGGACTCTGAGCAACCTGGGACAGTGGGAGGTGTCCCTGCCCTTGGCAGGGGGTTGGAATTAGGCGATCTTTAAAGGGTGGCATCATCTTTCTCTTGCCAAAAAACTGGCTCCTGTTGTGGGCTGCTCAATCTGTGACTACTCCCAGACTGGTGTCTGAAGGCTCACTTGCAAGGAGGTGCAACTTGTGTTGCAGCCTCATGGTATTGGGTAGCCTGTGCCTACAGGGAATACTCTTAGGAATGGTGTAGAGGCCACAGTTGGGATGCTCATGGGACTTCATGAAGAAGCTGCAGGCATGCAAACATCTTATCTGTGAGAAAGTTTGTATTTTGCCCTTGATATGATGGCATCCTAGCAAACTGGGTGGTTCTTGGAGCTGCCAGGAAGATTCCCAGATGCTTATAAGTGGACCTCAGAAAAGGAACAGAAATCTAAACTTGGCCATTGAGGTGAATATTTAACAAGTCTTATTTTAGGTAGTCTAAAACAACTCTTTCACCTCCTAAAACAAAAAAATTTTATGGTGTGATGCTTAAGTTACTGGCTGGATGCAGCCAGTGAAACCTGCTTGAAATCTCTGTAGGTTAAACTGAGTTTTAAAAGGAAGCTTAATAGGAATTTCTGCTTTAACATAATTTTCTGGGAGTAGTTACTGACTGCAGTAAGTTACAAAGCAAGTTACCTCAAAGGCTTTCTGTACCACTCAAACAAAACTGGAATAAGAGGTACTGATGGACTTGTTTTATTCTAATTTTTCCAAATGGAAAAAGTTTAAGCTGATGTTAAAAAGTCCATATTGGAATTTCCTCCTGATAAGAAATGTCAGGCTTAATCCCTTACAAATGCTTCATCAAGTAGATGCTTACTTTGGCAGCTAATCTTACTGGTTTGCATGTAGAATATATCATTTGCAAATGCTCACATCTGGCTTCCTTTAATTAGTATTGATTGGGTCTCTGAACTGTATTTTTGTCCCCATTGATCTCTGTGCTGATTCTTTTGATATTTCACCACCCCTGCAATACTTTCTTGCCATCCTTCGGGAGTTTTCTTGCTTTCTCCAGCTCACAGCTATGACGATTAGGCTGGTTATTCCCAAATTTAGGAGCCAGAGGATTGGGCATGAATGGAGCCTTTTAGCCCAGAAATGTTTTCTCTTTCTGCTTCAACATATTCACTACCTAAATTCTGGGCAGAATAGTTTACAGGCTCTGACACTTGTTATAGTTTGAAGAAGTATCTGCTTCAAGACTTCTCAGTTGTTGATAAACCACTGTTCCAGCTGTCTGTAGTTCCAGTTGTCTCTATCTTCACCTGAGGAGAAGTTGATAACTCTGCCTCTGAGCCAGTTTTTAAAAGTGTCTTACAGCTTACCTTAGATGGCTTTATCTTGCCCATTTTCTAAAACTTATGAAACTGCAGTAGTGATGCACATTAATTGTGACAAGTTGAAGGTTTTATTTATCAATTTGTCAGATGTGTTTGCTTTAAAAATTAAGCACAACCCTCCCCCCCCCCTTTTTTTTTTAATTGGAACACCTCAGTAAAGAAACTTAAACCTTGGCAAAAGCTACAAATGCTATTTGTGGAGCAACTGATTTCATACCTTGCTGCTGAAGTCTCAATGACCTGCACACATTTGTTTTCTTCTTCCCTAGGTGTTTACATCCTTATTGGAGCTGGTGCACTTATGATGCTGGTTGGTTTCTTGGGATGCTGTGGTGCATCACAGGAATCTCAGTGTATGCTTGGCCTGGTAAGTGCTCAGGGTTAATGCTTAAAGTCTGAGCAGCATGATGAGAAAGGAAGCAAAATATTTCTGTGTAATTCAAGGGCAGCAGACTGTGGACCCAGAACAATCACAGTTTTTAAACTCATGGTTACCTACATAATGCTGAAATGTTAAATACAGTTTTCATTTCTGGCCTGAAATCCAAATGCTCATGCTGTATTTGAACACAGGATGACATCAAGAGTCTGGATATGTCTGACATACACTGAAGTGTCAAGACTGGGAGTATTGTGAACACAGAACTAAAGTATTGATAAGAGCAACGCTATCATTGCTAGACAGTTTATCCTGGACTCTGAAGGTTGTGCAATCTTTAATCTCTGAGACCAGAACTGTGGTATTTGATGCTTGAAACAACAAGGCTCTACTGTTCATAATCACAGGATGAGCTCTTCTAGTTGACAACTGCTCTGCAAGCCAATTACTGGAGAGCAACCTCATTGTTTTCAGACTGGAGGGGCCAGTAGAGCTTACTGGGTTTGTGCACATCTGTACACTTGCAGAGCTACTCATCCAAATAACCAGAAGACTTAGTTAATAAAAAACAACTACTTATAGCCACTGAAAGAACAATTCCCTTTCTGTGTCACAGAAGAACCTAAATTCAAGTATTTCTTGCAAAATTATGCCTCTAGCCCTTTGTAATTCTGAATCTCTCTTTAAAGTGCTTCTAAATGATAGTGGTGTTTTGGATCTGGTAGTCAGTGAGAGACAGAACACTTTTATTTGTGTTTTATGGGACGCACAACAAAGTGACCATTAGCTCTCCGGGCTGGTGGCAAGCTAGGAATTAAATAATGACTCCTAAAGCAACAGGAGTGACAAACCAGAGTAAAGAATTGGTGTCAGCTGTTGTGATGTGTCTGAATGACTTGGACAACTTCAAAGTCAGAGTTAACAGATGATTGGCTTTAATTAACACTGATCAAAAAGCAGGACTGTTGCTTGGAGAGCACTGCCAGACTTTCCGACGCTCCCGGGAAGAAGTGCTGACCCAGTGTCCTTTTTCCTGGTGTTGCCAATGTCTCAGACCTCCAGCTGCAACCTGGTTGAGTGACAGTTCCCACAAGACGGGACAAGCTTGCAGTGTACGTGTGTAAGGCTGCTTTGTGGTGCTGTGGCCTTCATGAATAACGTGGTCTTTCTTTTCTAGTTCTTCTTCTTCCTTTTTGTGATTTTTGCCCTTGAAATTGCTGCTGGGATCTGGGGATTTTCAAATAAAGAAAAGGTAAGTTGCTCTTAAAAGTTGGGAGTGGTGGGATGCTGGCACAGGTTGCCCAGAGAAGCTGTGGCTGCCCCATCCCTGGAAGTGTTCCAGGCCAGGGGGGATGGGGCTCTGAGCAAGCTGGGATAGTGGAAGGTGTCCCTGCCCATGGCAGGGGGTTGGACTTAGATGGTCTTGAAAGTGCCTTTCTGACCCCAAACATTCCATGATTCTATGAATGTGCCCACAGTTAGTCTGCTGACTTCTCTACCAGTACGAGTCAAATCCTTATTACCCAGGAAATTTGGGGGAGAGGAAAAAGGCTGAATCAAGCAAATCAACACAAGAAATTTAATATTTAAAAATTAGACTCTAGCGGGGAAGCCAGAATCCAAGAGGCTGTTGCATGCTAGAGGTGCCCTCCAGATAGTACCTGGCTGAGCTGTGAGGTGTGAAGCTGGGAAGCTTTACTACTTCCAGAGAGGAGCTGGGTCAGCTGAGGGCTGAGTGTTTCTGTACTTGAAGCATGACTGACATGGCCTGTCCCTCCCAAGCAGTCAACATTCTGTCTTCCTTCAAAATCAGATGCTTGGTGACCAGGGTTGCTTTTCTGCTCCCATTGTATTATACAGTGGGGAAATATAGAAACTTCTGGGGCATAGGGAATATTTTTGGGCAGCCAGTGGGCAAAGATTTGGTTCTCTCACTCCTCTTAGAAGCTCAGAGATTTGGAAGGGGAAACAGTCCTGTTTAGGTGTGGCTATTAAAGGGAGTGTACAGTTATTTCTAACCTGAAACAGGTGAGCCTTCTGTCCACCCCCTGTTTGTACATGGCAGAAGAATGGGTGTTGTAGGCTGCAGGATTTTTGATGACTGACTTGCTGAAAGCAAGTTTTTCATAATTAATATAAGGTATGATGCTAATACACCACTAATTGACAACTCTTTGCTTTTCCTTAGATTATTGATGAGTTAAAAGAGTTCTACCTGGACACCTATAGAAAGAGAACTCAATCAAGTGCCAGAGACACCCTGAAGGCATTTCAGTTCACTGTAAGTATATGGTTCTGCTTAACCTGGACGGTAACACAGCTGCTCCTTACACTGTTCTCCATGCCCCCCAGTCCCCTCTACAAGTCTAGTCTCTTACTAGTTAGAAGAAACCAAAGATTGCAGAGATGTTTTTGTGTAGAATAAGTGAATTCAGGATGCCTTTTTTGTCCCTCTGAAGTGCCTAGAACTAGTTCTTGTTTTTCTAAAACTCAGCAGCAGGCTGGGAAACCCTGGATCTGAGCTAGTGGCACCCTAGTATGCACACCTGCATGTCTGTGAGGGGTTCAGCTTTGTGTCTGTAAGGAGCACAGGCTGTCACCAAAATGATTTTGTGTGTACTTAATGAGATCTAGCTCTTCCTTTCAGAACCTTGTCCTTTAATTTAATAAAGGCTTGTTAAAATTAGGTGTATAGCAGTCATGTTGACAGGACTTGGTCTGTAAAAAAACTAAAGTAAATTATTTCTTTCTTTTTTTTTTTTTACCAGATTACTGAGCAAAAATAAGGATTGTTTAACCTGAGTCTCTTTTTGTGTTTTCTCTTGTAGCTAAACTGCTGTGGCATTACTGGAGCTGTGGAGCAGCAGTACATGGACACCTGTCCAGCAAAGACGCTGTCCGAGTCGTTTGCTATCAAGGTAAAGCTTGACTTAATTCACCATCAGCTCTGCCCAGTGGGTAGAATGAGAAACACACTTTAGGAAACCCTCCCAGTCCATGGGAAATCCCCATGTCACACTGATGTGTCAGTCTGTGTCTGTAATTAGGCTGGTTGTGGAAAACAAACCCGCTGTTAACATGGAAAGAACAAGCAGGAAACCTGACCTTGCTCAGGAAATGTGCAGTCTGTGTGTCACAGACTCACTGGTGGGGTGGGCAGTGGAAGATCAAAACTTTGCCTAAAAAAACCACCCTCGCACTGCTTGAGAGCTCTGTTCTCCTCACTGCATCTTCCTGGTGCTTGCTGGGACCTGTCACCTCCCTCCTGGTTAGGGAGAAGTAGAGCTTGGGGTGGGAGCAAGTCTGAAGCTTCAGCAAGGACAGGGAGAGATGGGTAAGGCATTGGTAGCCTGTTCAGGTGAGTTTGTCACTGTGAAGGCAATTCTCTGAATCAGGTTTCCCTGTTGGAATATTGCTGCAGAGGTGCCCATATGCCACAAATAACAGGAGAAAACAACTTGTGTAGATTTTAACCACCCCTCTTTTCCTTACAACCATCCAGTGCTCTTGCTTTATGCTCCAAGACAGTTTGTGTGAGTCCTCCTGTGGTTATTACCATGCAGGATTTAAGTTCATGACTTGGGGTTTTTTCACTTTAATTGACAACTTCAAATATCTGCCCACATGACACCCTTTAGTCTGTATTTTTAGTCCTGTCCATGCAGTCTGAGTTGGAGTGTGTGGGAGTAGCTGAGACTGCATGCAGGTTTTATTGTTTGCTTTTATTCTGCTGTGTGTTTTAGCTTCATCTGTTGACTTCATCTTGTGATGCCTATTCCCAGTTGTAGAAAAACAGTGGATAGACTGCAAGATCAAAGGGATGTAATGGAGTGTGCCTCTAAGAAGCAGTGCTGTGTTGGTATTCTGATTGAACTGACTCATTCTTGCCAGTATATCCCTTTAATCCCAGATTCAGTCTTTCTTTCTAGACTGGATAAGGAACAACAACAGAGAAAGGTAGCTTTCAGCAGCTCACTGGTGTTTGCTGCTGAACAAGCAGGACAGAAGCTGGGATGAGACTTTGACCAGCTACCAGGCTCTTAAAGATTTATACCTCTGTGAAAGTGCCTTGTTCCTTTTTTTGGCCAGTATGTGTCTGTTCTGGGGAACTAGTGCACTCCAACAGGACTTAAAAATACTTATGTATTTTTTTTTTTTTAGTTGCAAGGATAATTCATTGTCCTGGGAACATTAAACTGGCCCCTCTGTGAATCTGCCCCTAGCATGGATCGTAGTCCAGGACATCCTGCCACTCCCATGCACTGTCGGTTCATGAGGTGTCTGAAAAATTACAGTAGCAACTGGCAATATCAAGAGTGGCTTTAAATCCCTTTTGATAAGGGATGAGCAAAGCATCATCTGAAGTGCTGACAGCCATTAGTAACAGGCTAAGCCTGATAAACTGAGTGTTCAGATTGAGAGGGGAATCCTGCTGTAGTCAAGGTGCTGTTAACAGGTTTGAGATACTTGAAGAGTAGATTTAAACTTCTCCACCAACTCTTGTGTGGGACCATTGCTGGCTCTCTTTAAGGATGTGACAGTAAAGGCCAGATCAAAGCAGCTTTCAAAAGATGAGTCTTCAAATGAACCTTGTGTGTGTAAAACACTAATGAATAGTTTGTCCCATTTCAGTCCTGCCCTGCTGCTATTGATGAAGTCTTCAAATCCAAATTCAATGTGATCGGAGCAGTTGGCCTTGGCATTGCTGTAATGATGGTGAGTTTCCAGATTATTTAGAGGGTAGCTGGGTGCTCAGAGGATACTCAGAGCAGAAGTCTTGCAGAGCAGTGACTGGCCCAGCAGCCCACAAGGCCATTCCACAGAGGACAAGTCCCAGCAGGATCAGGGTGTGTGCTGCAGGGCCCTGAGGCAGTGCAGAGGCTGGGATGTCTCAGGCCTCCCTGCTTCTGCTTTGGATGAGGATCTGCCTCCTTGCACTTTCAGCAGTGGTGAAGTCTTATCAGTGGTGTGCGTATATATGGAGTGAAGATGTATTGGTCATGTTGCTGGCCCGCATCTTAATCCTAATATCTCTTGGGGACTCTTTTCTTTATAACAATTACAGGCTCTCCTAGAGGGCTGAAATAACAGGGCTGCTCAGAAAACTTGGCACTTTGTGTTTGACTTCTCTGGAGAAAAGCACATGCTGGGATGATCAAAGGTTTCTTAGGAGATCTGGCAGTGGTTTATAGCTGATGATGCTATGCAGGGCCAGGAGGTGGACTTGAAGATCCTTGTGTGTCCCTTCCAACTTGACATACTCAAGTATTGAGGTGCTTGGAATTCATGGGAATGAACTGAACTTTTGGGGATGGTGGGGCAGGGATCCCAGAGTAAAGTTTAAAAATACAGGATAATTGTGGCTTCTGGTGCTTGTCCTCATGCTGATAAAAGCATGTGCTTTACTTTCCTGATCTCTAACCTGTCTGTTTCCTTTCCAGATTGTTGGCATGATATTCAGTATGATTCTGTGCTGTGCCATCCGCAGGGAAAGAGAGATGGTCTAAGAGCTGCAAACCCGAAACTCCTGCACTATACAAATCCTCATCATTAACTTTAGAGTTCTGAGAGCATTTCTAAAACGTTATATATTTGTTACCTTTTTAATGCTTTATTTGGTACTGATGTAGGTTTGCTTTTTATGTTACAGGTTAAAATTATAAAGGTTTATCTGACTCAAGACAAACATTGTACATAAAATATCTGACTTTCTTGAAACTTACATAATCTGGATGTAATTTATGTTGGAGACAATTTGATACTTAATAAAGAGTAAGATGTATTGTTTGTGGGAGAGAGGAGATGTTGCTATGTTGATTAATCCCACTGTTTGATGCATAGCAAGGAGTTGAAGTTGCATAACATGTTAAGTGTTTTTGGGATAAAGCAGGAAATAAATCCTATGCCAATGCCCCCTGTTTGAAGGGAATGGGAGATGCTGTCAGAGCCTGTCAGGGAAGGTGTGGTCATTCCTCTTTGCTTGGTGTGTGTGAACAAAAGCAACTCTTAAGTACATTCCTAAAATGTCACTGCTGTAACACTTTTACTGTTGCCTCCCTGGAGGGTGGCAAAGGCTGGCTGTTGCACAGATGATGTGCAGGCAGTGGTAGCTCAGTGCAGCCGGGCTGGGCTCTGCCCTGGGGCCAGCTGGGCTTCCTGACATCAGCCTGTCTGCTGCCACAACTGTCCCCTGGCACCTGGCATGGCCTTGGGCCCTTTGCAGGGCACATTCCCTAGTGTATGCTCAGGATTTTTTCACTGGCTGGCCTGGGGCTTTGTTTCTCCAAAGCCAGCGAGGTGGCATCTCAAGGGCTTACAACACGTGTGCCAAATCTCAGGTTTCCATGTGGAATAAACATAAGTTGCATGAGCATTGAAGTGTCCAGCTCTGCAGTTGCAGAGTTGAGGCTGTCCTGTTTCAGTTTAAATTTGGGTATGGGAGAGAGCAGAGACACCAGTGTGGAACCCTTAGCCTAAAGAATTACCAAGTTGTCCTGTATTTCTACTCTAAATGGCTTTTAAGCGGGTTTTTTTTGGTCTCAAAAATACTTTCTGGTGGGGGCTGCCTATGGAGTTACCAGCAAGTTGATGTGCTGTTCCTGTACCTGGTGCTCCCTTTACTGTACAATCTCATCTGTGTTCTTGGAAGCTTCTGGTCTTTGTCCTCTGGGTAATACAAATGTCTCTGGGTAGTCCTTGCTTGTTTCCCTTTTTCTCCTGCAGGGAGGTTGGTATTTGTTATGAGAAATACCAGAATTGGTGGGTGTCGGGCTCTGGCTGATGCATGAATGTATTGTCACCTTTGTGTTACCCACTGTCATTCGCCTAAGGGAACCATGCAGGTCTCCTCTGTAACGTGTTGCACTGTTCTGTGTTCATGGGCCTTCTTTAAAAAAAAAAGTGATTTAAAAAAAAGTCAAGTGGTAATCATGCTTTTGTGTGTCTTGCAGAGACTGAAATGACTCCAGAAAGGAGTTGATCTAATTTTCTTCTGTGGCTGTATGTGACAGCCTGGAGGGAAAAATCTCTCATGGGAGTTTGAGAGCAGCCATGTCCCCCGTGGTGAGCTCTTGCAGAACTGAGAAGTAGCATTTTTTTCAGCTCTGTAATTCTGGGCATGAGAATGAACCTGGCACCTGGAAGAGCTGGGGTGAAGAGCTGTCAACCATCAGGAAAGTTCACTGCTGACCTTCTTTTGCTTCTTTTTCACAGAATCATTTAGGCTGGAAAAGACCTCCACGCTCATAGAGACCAACCTTTGACCAGTCACCCCCTTGTCAACCACACCAGAGCACTGAGTGCCGCATCCAGTTTTGCCTTTGATACCTCCAGGGACGGGAGCACTACCTCCTCCCTGGGAAGCCCCTTCCAGTGTCCAATCACCCTTTCAGTGAAGAAATTCTTCTGATGTCCAACCTGCACCTCCCCTAGTGCAGCTTGAGGCCATTTCCTCTCTTCCTCTCCCTGTTCCCCAGGAGCAGAGCCTGGTCCCCACCTGGCTGCCCCCTCCTGTCAGGGAATTGTGGAGAGCCAGAAGGTCCCCCCTGAGCCTCCTTTTCTCCAGGCTGAGCCCCCACAGCTCCCTCTGCTGTCCCTCATCAGACTTGTGCTCCAGGCCCTTCCCCAGGTCTTTTGCCCTTCCCTGGACATGCTCCAGCACCCCAATATCTTTGTTGAACTGAGGCAAATTGGATGTAGGCATTGAGGTGCCGAGTACAGAGGGACAGTCACTGCCCTGGTCCTGCTGGCCACACTTTTTGATGCTGGTGCATGTGTTCAGATTGCCAGCATCTGCTGTGGCTGTAGTCCAGCACCTTTTGGCAGAGTCCAAGAAAACCCAGTGGGTTGTGACTGGGGGGAGGAGAACTCTGCTGTAGTCTCAGCACCTCAAATCATGAGGTTTGGCCAGTGGCTGCAGAGGCAGCTCTTGGGCTGGCATCCAGGTCAGCTGAAGATCCAGAAATGAATACCTGTCCCTGTTCCTGTGTTCCACAGAAGCTGGAGAGGGGTGTCCTGGGAGTTCTTTAGCTTGCAGTGCTGCAGCCTTACCCACAGCGTTTATGCCACACTCTGCCTCTTTGATACCCACCCTTGTCCACACGTGGTTTTTTAAGCCCTATAGCCCAATCTTTTACCCTTCTTTTGAGCATCCTCTGCCTGTGGGTTGGTGTTTTCTGAGGATTTAACAGATGGGTAAGTCTTACTTTACCAGAGAGGGAAGAGCTGATCTTTATTACTCAAGTAGTAATTTCCTTTTAGTGAGAACATGGACTACAAATGTAAAACCTGGTTGCACTCAGCCTCAGACCTGCAGGCTAGTCTGGAATGAGTACTACTACAGTAATGAATATTGATGAGTTACATGTTAACTTTCACTTTACTGGTAGGAGTTGTGATGAAATTTCCTGAAGAATTGGGTTCTAAGGAGTGTCAGCCCTAAAAATCTGAGTGTGTGGCACTGACTCCAAGCAGGGAGTAAGTTCCTGTCTTTGAGTAAGGTCAGGAATTGAATGTGACTTGTGAGGTAATACAGAAAGGCAAAAGGGATAACAAATAGATCGTTCTGGAAAACAGGAATGGGGGATTGCAGTATTGGAGGGGAAACAGTACTTAGGACAATGTCAGAGCTGTGGCAGGAGGGACTGACACTGGTGAAATACTTGTGGTGGGAGGGAGAGAAGGATCCCTCTGAGGAACAGTCTGCCCAAATTCAGAGGGTCAGCAGAGAAGCAAGTACTGATGCTGGGGAAAAATTATCCTGGAGGTGGGATATTGGGAGGAGAAGATAGGATGAAGGAAAACATACAAAAGTAAAACACTTGTCTTTTCTATGCCAGCCTTCCCCATCAGTAAACAAAGGTGCAGCTCTGTTAAGACCTTAAAGCCTGCCTGGAATGTGAGAAACCACTCCAGAAAGGAAAAGGGCTTAAGCAGCTTTTTTTCCAAACACAAGCAGATTTCTTCTTTACACACAGGTGCTGCTAATTCTTTGTTGTAAATTTGCTTAAAATAGCTGTGGTTTATCGCCAGATGTGACACTAGATATATATTCTGTTATCTATGGGAGTTGCTTGTGGATAGCAAAGAGCTGTGGAATCTGAGCAATCCTGGTCTATCTTGCTATTTTCTTGGATTTGGATGGTAGAGGAGATGGTAACTGGTAATGTACGTCCTGTTAAGCACTAACATAAAGTACTGCCTGTAAGACTGTAGAATCACAGAATGGTTTGGAGTAGAAGGGACCTTAAACATCATCTCCTTCCAACTCCCCTGCTGTGGGCAGGGACACCTTCCACTACCCCAGGTTGCTCAGAGCCCCATCCAACCTGGCCTTGAACACTCCCAGGCATGGGAATTGCTCCTAGGCTGCTCTCAGCTGTGCCTCTTGGCTGCTGTGAGGAAAATAAGGGCAGAAAAAGCCAAACCACTAAAAGATCTGGCTATTTCATGTGTTGTAACAGAGCACACGCAGAATATGGGAATTTGCACCAGGAAGCAGCCTCTTACAAGCTTAAGAAAATAAGTGTTTGACTAAGGGGAAGGACCTAGCAGTGAAGTCCTGAGGAAGGCTGTATCTGGTTATCTACAAGGTAATTTTGACAGAAGAAAGATTTTTAGACTTACTTTGGAAAACTGGAGCTAGCCTGCCTCAGGAATGGAGGGACTCTCAAGCTAGCTGCATGGTCTGCTCTGTGGGGAGGTGTACCAAGGCAGGGAGAGCCTGGTTTTCCAGGAGGACAGACAGGGTTTATTGCTGGGAAATGTCTTCCTCCTTTGCAGTGGAGCTGGGAAAGTCGTCTGTGGTACAGCACATTGTCATTTTACAGCAGCCCTGGCACATGAGCACCATAATTGAGTACAGGGGAGAAATGACAGCGGGCCCATGAAGTGGGGAAAGGGTGTGGGAAGCAGCTGGCTACAGTGGAAAGAGAGGGGTGGGTCCAACGCATTGGGAGGCTTGGAATAAATCCTATCCTCTCACACACTTCAAAAACTTAAATCCCTATGTTTCAGCAATTAACAGTCTTACTCACAGAGGGTGTAGAAATGTGTTTGCAGAAGGGGAGGATGTCATTACCTGCCGAGTGACTTCCAAGAGAACTCTTAGAGGAACTGTTCCAGTAGACAGAAAAGCCTGGATTTATTTTAACAGGCTCTCTACGTCAGGACTATACTCCTCCCTCTCCACCCACCAAGAGAAAAGAATAGCAAGTGCTTGCAGACAGTTTTTAGGAACTGCCTGTACCTCTCCACTGTTTTTCTTCAGGTGAATCTCCAAGCCCAAGCAAGCCTTGCAGAAGCTGGGCTCAGAGCAATTGTCCTGGGGCGAGGGGAAGCAGTGGGGCCTAAAATCCCAGTGATAAACGTGAGTCAGATGCAGTTCCCATGGGGGATGTGCCGTGAAGTTCAGGCTGAGCCCTGCCCTGTTTCCTTGCAGGCACTTGCAAGCCTCTGCAGGGAGCTGCCCAGCCAGTGATAAACGCACTGCCAAGGCTCCCTCCGACTGCTCCAGCATCTTTTTCATCCTGAACTGCCTGAGAGGGACCTGGAAGAGCCCGAGAGTCCCCTGAGGGATGTCCCAGGGGGCCCAGTGCCTGCTGTCCTTGGGTGAGAGGTGCTGTTCCAGCTGCGGAGCACAAGCACAGCCCAAGCTGGGTTTTGGTGGGTTTCTATGTTTAGGGGGAGGTTTATGCCTATGGCTACTGTATAATTATGATTATAAAATAGCCACCTCTTCAGTTTCTGCCTCTTGCCAGCTCTCAGGAAACGACCTAATTTGAACTGCCAGCAGTGAGGACCTTGAACCCTATGGAAAGTCCCTTTTAACTGAACCTAGAACATCTAGATATTTGCCAGGCTCTGCTGGCAGTGACAAAAATAGTTTAGTGAGATTTTTCCACTGCTGGACAGAGGCTTCTACATGCGTGGCTCCCACAAAATGAATCCACAAGGCAGCCATTCATGGCATGTTGAATGCTTCTCTTCTCTCGCTGCCGATTTTGGGATCAATAGAAATTCAGGCTGGGGCTGAGAGCTGACCTTTTATGCCCTGTTCTAACGCTGGCCTTTAGTCCTCGCCTTGCCACGCACTGGGCGGCTGCGCTTCTGCTCTGCCCCACCAGCAGCACTGCTCCCTTTCCAACACCAACAGGGCAGGTCCTGCTGGGAGAAAGGAGCTGGCATCTCCAGCTGCTGCTCCGTGGCTCTGTGTGAGGAAAGAGCAGGGTGGGGGAAAGCTGGGGAAGCTGCACCACTGGACAGGTTTTTCAGCTTCGGGCTGGCTGTGCCTCCAGCTTACGCCAGCATCGCCTCTGCTTGTGGAGAGCTAGGGGAGCCCTCACCAGCCCTTTCCAGACCCACAGGCTCACCTCAGCTGCAGGTCTGTCATTAAAAGGAACAGCTTTAAATGCCCTGGCAGTGGAGATGCAGGGCAGAGCGACTTCCCAGCAGGGACTTGGGCATCGCTGTAGCTCAGGTGATGTCCCACCATCAGCAGCACAACAGAGGCAGAGGAGAGGTGGGGCCAGCGTTCAGCAAGTCGTGATTCATGGCTTGGGCCACTTGCACAAGTGCGAGTGCAAACAGATGGGGAAGGTTCCAGTGGGTGTTCAAAACAGTTCCTCTTCTTTTGTGGGATTAGCCACTCCTTTGCAGCTCTCTGTGACTTTATTCTGCATGGGAGTGAAGGCAGAAAAATCAGGAGTGCCAGTGGGGTCTGTGGCTGTTTTCAGGTAGAAGCCACACAGCTGTGCTGTGCCGTGCCGTGGGGTGGGGTGGCTGCTCCACAGGTGGGGAATGGCTTTATTGGCACTGTGAGTTCGAGGGGCAGCTGCTTATCCTGATTTTTAATACAAGGGGATGCTGCCCTTACAGGGTGGCTGCTTTGTAGCATGGGGCCATTCTGACTTGTACACCCTCAATCATTAATATCACTGGACCGCCAAGTAAAGAAAATAATTTTCATTGTGGTTTTACTCCTATTTTCCTTCTTTTTAAAATTTTCCTGGAAGACATATAAACATTCAGCCATTAGGTGAGGCACAGAAAGGGACTTTTTCCCCTCGTGCACAGTCTGTGGCCGCAGCCTTTGTCCTCAGTGCCGAGCTGAAAGTTTGTGCGCGGTGTGCACATCAAAAATGCTCTGGAAAAGAAACCAGTGTGGCACATATGGTGTAAATAGATGGAAGAGGGAAGACTAAGTCAAGACCCCCCCTCCTGATGGTGTGTTGGGAGTGCACTGGGTGGTGTTAGAGAGAGAGGCCCTGAGGATCAGAGAGGGCCTCTGTCCTGGGCCCGGAGGTGACCCTGGGAGTGCATCCAGGTCACCGCAGACGGACTGAGAGAGGATTGTGTGTTTATGGACAGACTGGGCCTACGAGAAGTGTTCATTGTAGTTTGTGGCCTCATAGGGTATTGTTTGCCTATTACCATACTAGGTAAAACCTGTGCAATACCCCAGGTGATTGGGGGACACTGTGGTGAACATCTTTCCTGTTTATATGGTGTTATATCCTGTTGGGTGCTGGGATTTAGGGAATTCTGACTGCACAATAAAGGTTTTTGCCGCTCTCCATCTGATGAGCAAAGTCCTTGCCCATGCGTCATTACTGCAAAAATGGTGCAAATCATGTTTTAATGGCAAGTGCGTGTGAGTGAGGCCTTTCCCTGGAGAGGCAAAAAGAATCACAGTGCATGCGTTAATTTTTACAACAGAGGCTGTAAAAATCTCCAGGGTATGTGGACAGTGGAGTTTAAAGATGATAGGATCACAGAATAGCTCAATTTGGAAAGGACCTCAGGAGGTCCAACCTCCTGTTCATAGCAGGGTCAGAGCAGGTTACTCAGGGCTTCACTTAACGCGATACTGAAAACCTCCAAGGAGGGAAACTGCACCATCTCCTGGTCTCTTGCTGGGCTGGTGTCCTGATGAGAAAGTTTCTCCTTCTCAATTTGAGCTTCTCTGGTTTCAACCTATGCCTGTTGTCTCACCGTGGTGAGCAGCCTGGCTCTTTTTGGTCATCTCCTCACAGCTACCGGAAGGCTGCCATGAGCCCCCTCCCAACCAAACCCCCTCTTTTCCAGGCTGGACAAGCCCTGTAGCCTGATCGTGTTAATGCAGCCCAGGCTGTCATCATTGCCTGGCGGCCCATTAAAAGCCAAGGTCAGAAGAACTTTATCAGTGGAAAACAATACGCAGTTCCTTTGGTGTTTTATGGTGAAGAATAATGTGTCCTCTTCCAGGACTTTATTGTGGAAAAAGAAACAAAACTGAAGGTAAAAATGGGGCAGGAAAGCTGAGCAACCAGCAAACACCACTTGGCAGGTCATTCCCATCAAGGACTGCTAATCCCACGTGCCAAGGTCCCCTACAAAGAGTGAGCTGCTCCTCCTTGTGAGGGCCAACCTTGCTCCACCCTTGGCTTGGCACTGCAATTAGGAAAAGCTGATTTTTGCTGCCACCAGTTCCCCTTCCTGAGCCTGTCAGTGCATCTCGTGAGCTGCCACCTCCGTTTTTCCAGCCCTGTGGACACAAGTGACCACATCCCTTCCCAGAACAGCGAGCCCCTCGCTCACTGCTGATGGCACTGCTCCCTTGGGCCTGCTGGCAAAGCTCCCGTCTCACTCCTGGGGAAGAATTCTATTAAACAATGTAGGTTTTCCTTCTGTAAGTGGTTTGTTTTACAAGGTAAGTCACATTTATGTGTAAAATTAACCCTGCAGCTGGTCCTAGCAGTTCCTCCATGCTTTTTGTGATTGGACTCTGTTATCAGCACCTCGTCATTTCCAGAGTTCAGGTGTCTGGGCTAAGACCTTCTGTGCTGCCTTCCTCAAGGTGAGTGGAGGATTTTTTTTGTATGTACTGAAGTATCTTTGGTTACTGCCAAAAATTACTTAGGCAGAAAAATGTTGTTTTGCCTGTGCCTAAAAAAAGAAAAAAGCATCAGCCATTTACCTTGAATCTCAGTCTCTGTTTTGGAAGCAGTGCCTGAGAGTTGTGGATGGTTTCTGCCTTTTGTTAGAGAGGTGCCTGAGGCTTTTTAGAAAGGAAAAGTCATGGAAGTGTGAGCTTCTGGGAGACACCTTCATCCGTTCAGTCCTGACAGACCAGGAGGAGAAGTCACTAGAATACCTAAGCCTGTCCTTGGGACTAACAAGGCAAAGCTCAAGAGCTTCGCCTACACTCAGCCCCCAGGCCCCTGGGATGTGCAGATAGTCATCAGGCTTTGCCTGGCAACAGGAGCTGTGCCCTAATGCAAAACAAACTTCCTGAGCCTGGTCAGAGCTGAGTGGGGTGGCTCGTGCCTCAGGCTTGCCCCCAGGAGGAGGTGACCTCACCTGCCTCCCTGGGAAGGTCTCCCTGTGTGGGAAGGTGCTTCCTAGGTGCTTGTGGACATCTATGGATGCGCCTGGAGGATGGGATGTGGTGTAGGTGCTCCAGAGGCAAATTTTCTCAAGGATATGTCAGGAGGAAGGGCATTTTATAGAGCAGATTCCCCCAGGAGCCCCTTGTCTGCCCAGGAAATGCATCCCCCTCATCCATCTCTCTAGATGAGCACCCAAATTCCTTCTCCATGTGCAATCAGGGGAGGAGACCAGGTTTTTTTATCCTTTTTCACAAGGCTCTGGTTCACCCAGGTGCCCTGCACACCTCTGCCATCAGCATCATGTGGGGGAACACGAACTCTTCTGGAGGGACACCATGATGAGCTACAACTTGAAAGCACCAGACCTGGCACAGTCCAACAAGCAGCCAGGCTACTGACACATATCCTGAGGTGCCAGTCTCTCAGGCACACCTGGAAATAGCCCTCTGCCCCGGGACAACACCCTGTGGATTTGCTGGTTTCATTTGGATTCACCCATTTTTTTCCTTTGCCACCCCCCAGGCTTGTGAAACACAAACAGAATGGATGCAGCAAGATTTAAAGCAGGGATTTGTCCTCAGGGGGAGTGTGGGAATGTGAGGTTGCAAGGGAAGAACACATAAAAGACAGTCCTGGTCAGTCACTAACCTGCCTTTATCTCTCCTGGCTGGGAGTCACCTGGTGCCCAGGCATTGCCCCAGCCCTGGCTGCCTCATTCTGGGGTCTTCTGGAGCTAAGGCCATCAAGGGTTTTGGAGATCCTTATTGGTATCCCAAGTGCTCAGCTCTCCATCTCAGGTGGATCTGCTGTGCCAAACTTACTGAACTGGTTTCGGGTGCTCTGGTAAGGCAGCCTGGAAGTTTTCTCTCTAGTCAGCCCTCCTGGTTAACTGGTTTGTTTCAGTCCCCTCAGCTTGATACCAAACACTGCATGGCAGCTTCCCAGAGGGGTAAAACTCTTGTTTTTCAACAGAAAAATGCAAAATCCCACAGTAACCAGTGACCTCTGTCTTCGTGCCAGTCCCTAGAGCTACAAGCCAGCGGCAGAGCCATCCCAAAAATCCTGGGAGAGACCCTCAGCCACTGTAACCCAAAGAGGATGAGTATGGGCTGAGGGCACCACATTCTCCTTCCACTCTTGCTCCCCTTTCTGGCAACATTTTAAAATAAAGCAGTACATCATTCCCTGTGTTTGCTAGGAGCAGCATGGAAAGCTTCCCTCAGGTGTCCTGTGCTGGGACCTGGAGCAGGATGTGCTGGGAAAAAGGTGGGACTTAGATCAGGGGGAAAGAAGCTGAAGACAGGGGCTTGGAAAGTAATGGAAGGGAGAAAATAGGGAAAGGGTCAGTGCTAGAAACAGAGCAAGGAAGGCAAATGCAGAGCATAGATACGAGGATAAAGGTGAGGGAAAACAGCAAGTTGTGGGGAATGGCAGGAACAGGTAATATTTGGGAGAAAATGTAATGGCCTGGGCATACAGGAGGTCAGACAAAGTGTAAAATATACAAAGGGCTCTCCCAGCTTGAAATGCTGGCACCACAACAGGGTCTAGCAAGTGGTTCTTTAGTTTAGACGATGAAATCAAAGACTCCAACCTTCTGGTGGTCAATATGTGGCAGCACAACCCCACACCACAAACTGCAGCTTTTTCCATTTATTAAAAAGTAGAAAAAAAAAAACAAAAACAAAAACAAACAAAAAAAACCCCACAAAACAAAANAAAAAACAAAAAAAAAAACCCCCCCAAAAAAAAAAAAAAAAAAAAAAAAAAAAAAACACCACAAACAAACAAAAATCCACCCAGCCAGATGCAGAGCACAAGCGAAATAGTGAAATTAAGACTGCAGTCTCAGGTGATGCTGGCATGAAGAGGAACGAGCATGTGCATTGCAATAAAGATCTTCAAGATCTGTGCTTCCCTTCTGGCAGGATCTTGGAGGCTCTAAGGAACAAATCTAGGAATTCAAGGAAGAGATAGAGCAGTCTTGTGATGAAGGTACATGGATGTTGTCCTGCTTCAGGCCCAAACTGATGTAAGTCAGAGGTTCTTGAGCTAAAAATAATCTTGACTTAGCAGACCAAATATGCACAGGCCTAAAAGAAGCTGGAAAAAAAAATTGTACCTACATAGCAGCCTTTCCTAATTTTTGAATTATTGACTAATTGTCTGCATTTTTTTGGATTGAAACATTTACACTTTTTAAAGTGCTGTTCTACCCTCTAAAAAGTGACTGTGTTACTGCTTCCTGTCACTGCCTGCACATCAGGTACGCTCCGTGGAAAGTCTCTAAGTTGGGATTTGTTTGCTGCCTGCCAGCTTTGTTCCAAGCAGGATATTTTCCATTTTGCAGGCAACTGCCAGTAAAAAAAGTCCCAGAGAATTCCACGCGTGCCTCTGCACCTCCTCAGGTAACAGCTCCTTTTTATGTTAGTGCAACTGTGTTGTAGCTGATTTTGTGCAAATACCTTTGAGGCCAAAAGGTGCTCCTGAACCAGGAGCTTAATTTAGTCAATGCTGTGTGGGCTCAAGAGTTCCTCACTCATTTTCCCCTGGCTAGGTTGGGTTTTGCAGATCCAAGAAGTTAAACAAACAATTCTTATTTTAGTGTTTTATTCGGCAGCGTCCCATTTATGCAGTCACTTTTCAGAGCAGAATAGGGAATTCCCTCTTTTCTTCCTCTTGCTCCTCCTTCTAATTTTTTTTTTTTTTTTGTGTGTGCTTCCAGTTCCTGAATCAGGGCAGGATGGAGGGAGGGTGTTGGTCTGGGCTGTGCTCAGCACTTTATTGACCTGTTTTGCCCACAGGAGGAGTCCTGCCACCAGCCTGGAACCTGCTCAGGCTCCAGAGCAAACACTCCTAAAAACAGCTTTCACTAAAGCCAAGCCTGCTGAAAATGCCATTGCCAAAACCAGCAAAAGGATTCTTCAAATCCCTGTAGGACTTGGCGACCTTCCTCCGGCCTGGAGGGCAGCAGCTCTGTGCTCTGTGTTTTCCCAGATGCAATCACCTTCTTCTGCACATGCCAGAGGTGCTGCTGGAGACCCTCTGGCTCACAGCAGCCAAGCAGAAGAACGATGTCACTGTGTTTGCTCTGCACTCTGCACCCACACCTCCACAGAATCCCAGGGTGGGTCAGGCTGGAAGGGACCACAGTGGGTCACTGGTGCCACCTCCCTGCTCCAGCAGGGCCATCCAAGAGCACACAGCACAGGATTGTGTCCAGAGGGGTCTGGAATATCTCCAGTGAGGAGACTCCACACCCTCTCTGGTCTCTGTTCAGGGCTCGGGCACTGCCCAGGACAGAAGTTCTGCCTCCTGTCCAGGGGGAACTTCCCGGGATCAGTCCCTGCCCGTGCCTCTGGTGCCATTGCTGGGCCCCCGGAGCAGAGCCTGGGCCCTGCTCTGAGCCCTCCCTGCAGCCAGGGACACACAGGGCTGAGGGCCCCTCTCAGCTGGGGCTCCTCTCGAGGCTGAACAGCCCCAGCTCCCTCAGCCTTTCCCTGTCAGGGATGCTCCAGGCCCTAAACCATCTCCACAGCCTCTGCTGGCCCCGCTCCAGGAGCTCCCTGTCCCTCCTGTCCTGAGGAGCCCAGAGCTGGACACAGCACTGCAGATGTGCCTCACAGGGCTGGGCAGAGGGGCAGGATCACTCCCTGAGCTGCTCTTCCCAATGCAGCCCGGGCTGCATGTCCTGTCCACCCAGCCAGGCAGGCTCAGTGTAGCTCAGCCTTGGGGCAGAGGCTATTTCATTCCACAAGGAATTGTTAGAGAGGAACTAAACCCATTCCAGCACTCCTGATTTGCACCCTCTGTGAGCAGCCACGTGCTGCCCACTTCACCCTCACTTTTCCACCTTTACCCAGTTGCTTCTTAGCCATTGTAGAGAGAGAGATATACATTCCTTCAATTACTCTTTCCCCATGCAGAAGCTCTCCCAGCACGAGTGGGAGCAGCCCAGCACCACAGGGCAAGTCTCGCCTATAGGGAGGCAGGGAGATTGGGGATTCCCTTTCCATTTCCTCTCTTTGTGCAGAGTTTAAAACAGTGTTTATGATCAGTGGAATGAGTCAGGAAAGCAGCTCTGGCAGGGTGGGGAGCCTAATCTGAAAAAAAAAAAAAAAAAAAAAAAAAAAAAAAAAAGAAGGCAATGACTTTTGCTTTATGATACGCTGGCTGCTATTCAGCCATCAGTACACAAAGGGCTTTTCTTCCTGAGCCATTAGCTAAATGAATCAGCAGAGATTTCCAGCGCAGTGTTTCTCCCGAGTCCCACCTCCTCTCAGGCTCGGAGGGCACGTATCCCTCTGCCGCTGCAGGGACAAACAGGACACAAACAGGAAGGTGCCTTTTTAAAATGTGAGGTTACTGTAAAAATAAATCATGACTCTTCTGCGGAGAACAGCAAACACAAATTATGGGAAATATTTTCAGCCTTTGCCGTAGCAAAGAGAGCGAGTGTAAACAGCCCAGCTGGCACAGCAGGCTGACACCGGGTGCGGGATGGCTCGCAGCCCTGCAGCTCCAAGGCTGCCACAGCGTTCCCAGTGTTCCCAGTGCCTGTGCTGTGGTGAGGAGAGGACAACCCCCCCTGCTTCCCGGGGCTCTGCTCCAACCAGCCCAGCACCCCCACACCAGAGCACAGCGCCCAGACTCGGGGTGGGGATCCCTCCATGAGGGTCTCCAAATAACCTCAATTTCAGTTCCTTCATTCCCAACAGAGGCTGAATGAAGCAGCTGCCCAGAAGCCATTGGAGCACCTTCCCTATGGAGACAGGCTGGTGAAGTTGGGGCTGCTCAGCCTGGAGAAGGAAAGGTTGGTGTGTGGACACCTCACAGAACCTTCCAGTAGCTGAAGGGGTTACAGGGAGAATGGAGAGGGACTTTTCATTAGGCACTGTAGTGACAGGACAAGGGGGAATGGCTTCACACTGGCAGAGAGGAGGTTTAGATGGGATATCAGGAAGAAATTGTTCCCTGTGAGGGTGGGGAGGCCCTGGCACAGGCTGCCCAGAGAAGCTGTGGCTGCCCCATCCCTGGAAGTGTTCCAGGCCAGGCTGGATGGGGCTCTGAGCAAGCTGGGATAGTGGAAGGTGTCCCTGCCCATGGCAGGGGGTGGAAGTGGATGATCTTTAAGGTCCCTTCTGACCCAAACTCTTCCACGTTTCTGTGATTCTAAGGCTCCCAAGGCACCAGGAAGGTTTTGGGCACCTTCTGGAGCCTTGTGTGCTGCAAAGGAAGAGGCTGTGCCCAAGCCCCCAGGCAGGCAGGTGGGATTGACAGGGGAACACGCAGGGCTGCCTCCCCCCACTCCCAAAAAAAGGAAAAAAAAAAAAATCAACACCCAACTTCCCGGGTTGAGAAGAAGTGGCCATGTGACTTCCCTTCTAAAGGTGAGAAAGGCAAAGATGAAATCATCTTCCCCCACAGGAAAGGGAGACTGGTTCCCCTCCCCAGAAACAATGGAGAGGCTTTTATCTGTCTCAGCAGGTAGGGCTGGAGGAGCTGGGTTCCTCTCTACTCCAGCACCAGAAGGTGAGGTGGACCCAAGAGGCAGTTGGCTCCAAATTCCTGAAAACAATCAAGGGAAGAACTTCTCCACCTTGCTAAAAGTGCTGTAAAAATCTACACGTGAGTGAGCACGGAGGGTACAGGAAGTACCCCAAGAGGATGGCTTCTATCCCGTACATAAATGGAACTTTTAAACTCCTGGCTATTCACAGCTGCTTTGCTGTAAAATCAAACACTTTTCAGCAGTTCTTTTCTCCAGCAACAGCCCTTAAGAGACTGCTGTCACAGCCCTGGGCTCTGTGAAGGCTGTTGCCTTAATGTTCAGAATTTACCAACCCCCTTTTCTGATGGATCAGGCAGACGTGGGATGTGGGACACACAAGAAGATCAAGGAATGTGTCCCTGTAGTTGGTTTGATGACTGAGCCGTGCAGGCTCACCTGGCAGATGCATTATCAGTGCTGAAGGTGTGATTATCATTAAGCTAAACGAGGTCTCACAGGTGTTTCCCTGCTCATCAGCACTTATCTATGAAGATGGAGGGCGCCGGCAGATGATTGGTTTGGGTTTGGTTTGTTTTGTGGGGTTTTTAATGTGTTCCGCTTAGCACAGCTGCGTGAAGGGAAATCAACATTTACCACCCAGCAACAGATGATTGTCTCATGTGATTTGTAGCAATCTTTATAATAAATGCAAAAAACAATTCCTGCTGTTGAACTGAATTAATGCTAATAATTAGCATTAATGCATCCCACCTTACGGAAACTAAGAGGCCTGTAAGAAAAGGTTTCTCTTGTATACTGAAACTGAAGAGTTAGTTCATGAGAGTTCATGCGCTCTCATCACAAAACAGGACTTGTTTGTAGAAAAGTGTCTTTTTGCTGGCCAAGGCAGACAGGAAAAGGTTAATATACCAAATTTACCTGGTTACACATCAGCGATTTAGAAGCAGCAGAAGTTTAAAAATTAATTATGCTAAAATATGCAAATAGGGGATAGACACGCACATATGTGCACTGTCAGCTGAACGGCCACGCCTTGGGGAACTGGACAGAACCTCACAGTGCTTTCCTTCAGTGGAAGTAAGTTTGTGACAATATCCTCGCTTCCATTTCCAGTCTTACAGCCACAGTACTGCACAAGTCTAAGGGAAATACATCCACAATCTGCCTTTCCACCTCAAAACACAACTCAAGAAAACCCCAGCAACACTTGATAACACACACAGCTTTCTCTATTTGCACCAAGTCTGACTCACTTCAGAATCCTGACTGGCTTGGCACTTCCAGTTCAAATGACAATACAGAGGCAAAACAATTCACATTTCAAAGGAGGTGCCACAGTCAGGCAGCCAAGGAATTTGGAATTTTGATCCTGCCCACCCTAACTAAATGAGCCTTCTTGAGACTTAACATGAAAAGGGAATAGCTAATGAAAGCACCCATGGTGTCTTGTCCAACACGCATCTAATTCCACTACAAGTACATTGCAGTAGGGAGAACAGCACAAGGAGCCTGGAATGCTGGGATTCCAAGATACCAGTGCAGTAATGACGCATGGGCAAGGACTTCGCTCATCAGATGGAGAAAGGCAAAGATGTTTACTGCGCAATCAGAATTCCCTAAATCCCAGCACCCAACAGGATATAACATCATATAAACAGGAAAGATGCTCACCACAGTGTCCCCCAATCACCTGGGGTATTGCACAGATTTTACCTAGTATGGTAATAGGCAAACAATCCCCTATAAGGCCACAAACTACAATGAACACTTCTCATAGGCCCAGTCTGTCCATAAACACACAATCCTCTCTCAGTCCGTCTGCGGTGACCTGGATGCACTCCCAGGGTCACCTCCGGGCCCAGGACAGAGGCCCTCTCTCTGATCCTCAGGGCCTCTCTCTACCACCACCCAGTGCACTCCAACAGATCCCAAATCAGCCCTTGCTGGTTTGGAAGAGGACAAAAACAACAGAATGCCAACTTGCTCAGCCCTACCTGCCCCTTCTCATAGAATGAAGAAGAAAATAATTGAGTGTGCTTTTCGAGAAATGCACATTTTCAGAAATAGGCCTTTGGGATGTGGTCTGGTGGCAGAGTCACCACCCCAGCTCACATCGTCTGCCTACAGCATTCCCAATCCAAATGTGACACTGAGCACTGAGTTTTATGTGCTGCAGTCTCAAAAGGTTGGGGATTGAATGAGCATGGTGAAATTTCTGAATTGGCCACTCCTTTGTGTTTAAGCTTTTGGGCAAAACATAAACTTTTCTGGGAATGGTCCTATTCATTTCTGTGCTTGTACTTTACACTTGCCAGGTTCAGTTTGGCTTGGAGTTTTGAACTGAGATTTCTTTCCTATCAGAAAGAGGAGGAAAGGGTGGGTACCTGAGAGTACAGGGACAGCCAGATTCATCCCCTTTGTGCTCCTGCTGACTTCGGAGCCAAACCAAGGTTAACCGCAGGCAGGATTTTTTTCCCAGCGCTGCCTCTGGCAGAAGCAGTGACAGCCCTTGACCACTTGGCAGGTGTCCCACCAAGGTGAAGAGCCTTCCATCCTCATGTGACCCTCCCTATTGGAGGGGACAACAACCATACTGCACTGGTTGTTGGAGTGCACTGGGTGGTGTTAGAGAAATAGGCCCTGAGGATCAGAGAGAGGGCCTCTGTCCTGGGCCCGGAGGTGACCCTGGGAGTGCATCCAGGTCACCGCAGACGGACTGAGAGAGGATTGTGTGTTTATGGACAGACTGGGCCTATGAGAAGTGTTCATTGTAGTTTGTGGCCTTATAGGGCATTGTTTGCCTATTACCATACTAGGTAAAATCTGTGTAATACCCCAGATGATTGGGGGACACTGTG
Source organism: Struthidea cinerea (assembly GCA_013397865.1). Lineage (NCBI taxonomy): Eukaryota > Metazoa > Chordata > Aves > Passeriformes > Corcoracidae > Struthidea > Struthidea cinerea. Next base: position 636,564 of record VZTI01004492.1, read on the forward strand.
GTGAACATCTTTCCTGTTTATATGATGTTATATCCTGTTGGGTGCTGGTATTTAGGGAATTCTGACTTCGCAATAAACGGCTTTGCCTTTCTCCATCTGATGTGCAAAGTCCTTGCCCATGCGTCATTACTGCAGGGATCCAGGCAAGACTCCCAGCCAGCCCTCGCTATGATGAATTTTGCCATTGTCACCATGAACAGCTTTCAGCATGACTTATAATTGCAATGAGAACTCCTGTTCACACCTCTTGGAAATATCGGTTTAGGCTGTTCAGCTGAGGATGAGCGAAACAAGTGTGAACTAATGCACATTCCCAACCAGCCTCAGCTTATTACAGGCAAGAATTAACTTCTGCTGTAAGAAATGGAAATTCCAGAATAGCCACACAAAGCTGTAGACTCAAAATCTGTCCCTGTCTATACTGCTTAGTCTTCCAGCAGTGTTCAGCCACAGCCAGACATAAACCAGTGTTTTACAGGAGGAAGAAAAAGGAGAGGAGCTGCAGCATCCAGCTCCTGCCGGACACTCCATGGACAGACTGCAGAGGAACTGAAACAAAAGACCTGGTAACGCCTAATTTCACAAGGTACAAAGGGGCGCCCACATCACAGGAAATATAAAAATGATTCGGGCATTGTCCGTGTCTAAAACCAGTGGGAAGACTCAGGGTTAAACACAGGAAGTAACAAAGGAAATGCATGTTCCTCTTCCTACAACGTGACAGGCCTAGCACCTGACATCCATTTAAGCCACTCATATCATACATCCTACCCATCCAGGTGGTTACAGCTCCTCCGGGAAGCACAGTTCCTGGGGACTGCAGCTCTCAGAGTGAACAAGCTCTTCACTGGAGTCCTCTGCTCCTGCTGCTGACCACTGATTTCAGAGACATATTTTATCTGTTTCCCAGGCAAAGCAGGAACTGAGACGATCAAGCCAAGATCAAAGAGATCAATTCAGATAGGATGCTTAACCAATTAATAATAGACAGGGATCTGGTTACACTGCCAGCATTTATAGTTACAGCCTTGCTGCTCTTTATTGTTAAAGCTTTACAATGAAAGTAATTTTTTTAGAAGTAATTCAAGGCTAGCAAACACCAAAGCACTGGTGGACTTCCAACGACACTTCTTTTGCTGTCTGGAGTCCCTAAAATCAGGTGTAGCTGCTGGAGTTCTTCCTCCTATTTCACATGTATCTTATTCCTCCTGGTTTCTCTTCCTGTGTATTCCAGGATAGCAGCCAGACCTTCTGACTCTTACATGATCTGGAATTTTCACCCATGGGACTCTGGTTCCTGTTATCAGCTCTTTCCTGTCTGAGGGCTGGTCAAGATTAGAATTTGGTAAGAAGGATCAAGCCAGGAGATTTGCAAAAAAAAAAAAAAAAAAAACAAACCCACAGAGCAGGGACTTTTATTGAGTGAAACATCCCTGCTTCTTTCTTCAGCAAAAAAATAATCATGGCAACAAGAAAAAAAAAATACAACCAAAAAAAAGTAATAAAGTGCATCAGTTGCAAATAATATATTCTTGTCTCTCTTTTTGACTCTTATTTTGCAGAATTTAAAATAGCAATTTTTCCTCCTCCTTTGCTTTTCTCCTCAGAGCGCAGCATCAGTCATTAGTTTCTTCTTTAGTTTCTGAAAAAAAACCCAGAGATTCCTAAGAACATGTGATCTTCACATGACATAAAATACCTTGAATTTTTCAAATTTTTTGTATCTTAAAATTAAACACATACCCCCCACATAGACACCCTTCCAAAGAATATTTAAGGCATATGACACCTTTCAACAATTCTAAAGTAATGTAATTCTGTTTCCAAGATAAAAGCCTGAGAATCCAAACAGAAAGCTCTCCCTTCCCCTTCTCCCTTCATGCTGAAGTTCTGCCTTGAAGAGACGTGTTTATGCCTCTGGAAATCTTAGAAATAATCGCTTCTGTGGAGCCATGCAGCTCACAACAGATGATGTCTGAGCAAATGCAGAACTTTGCAATCTATTTTACTGACTTTTACTGACTTTTCTGTCCCCATTTCTAAAAATAGATGGATCTAGGAACTAGGTATAGGATAGGTATAGGATCATGGGAGCTGACTCAGGCAGTAGCTCACCAAAAAAAGCATGCCACAGTTCTCATCCTGCATTCAGGGGAGCTACTGCTGTCTTGGAACTCTTTCCTTTCCCCCCCTCCTTCTCCAAGAAAACAATCAGTTGGTTACCAACAATAATCTCTCCTTTCTTGCTGCTGCTCTCTACGTCCTCTTTTTCAGAGAGTGCTGCCAACTCTGGCTCTGTTTGGTGGCTCTGGTAGGAACTCTGGTCTGGTGGTGTCACTCCCTGTTGTTTTCCAGTCTGTGGCATGGATTCCGGTGCTGTTCCATTGGGCACTTGAAGAAGATATGGCTCTGTGAAGTACTGTCCTCCTGCCGTGCTAGAAAAAGGCATTTGGGAATGCAGCTGATTGGAGAAAGGAGCTCCCTGCATGTAGAAATCACTCCAGGGCACAGCTGGATAGGCAGGGATGTCTGCTGAGGAAAAAGCCACCAAGAAAAGACAGAATAATGAAAATAATGGAAGCATGTCTGTGTACAAGACGTGTGTGTTGTGCTTAGCTCAGTGCAAACACAGGATTGCGGTGCGGCAGACACCACACACACATCAAGAATCGCTTTACTCTTCACACTGCAGTGTATTTATCCAAAACATGGTTCTTAGGAAGAAAAGCTTAGGAAGTTCACAGCATTGTTAGAATCGAAAAAAACCCATGATGCCGCTCAGCACCGATCCTGAGTGTATGTAATGATAGTAGAGACACCACTCCAATTTTTTTTTCCAGTCCCGTTTTCCAGGTTAGCGCTGCCAAGCGTAAGCTGGATGCTTAATCTTCACTTTCATTTATAAAAGCTGCAAACCAGGAAGCAGGAATGTTTGTTAATTAATATCTAATATTCAACTAAGCTGCACACTTGCTTACATGCTGATGTAAGACTCACAGGTGTGTCTGCACTGATAGACTGGATTCCAGCCCTGCACTTTGGGAACCCTGGAACACTGTTAGGAAGAAATTCTTCCCTGTGAGGGTTGTGAGGCACTGGAACTCAGAGGAGTTGTGGCTGCCCCATCCCTGGAACTCTTCCAGGCCAGGTTGGATGGGGCTTGGAGCAACCTGGGATAGTGGAAGTTGTCCCTGCCCATGGCAGGGGGTAGGACTGGATGAGCTTTAAGGTTCCTTCCAAACCAAACTATTCTGGGATTCTGTGAACTTGGTCATCCCCACTGCATAACAGAAAAGCCTTTCACTGCTGACTGTGCTCTGGACAGAAGTATGGAGTAAGAGAATATCAACTCTGTTCCTTCAACAACCTTCCAACTTCACCAGCTTGCACCTTTACACACCCCTTTATGCTCACACAATATGCCCCAAGGAATGCAACACACACTTGGGCAGCAAGCTATAAAAACATTTAATTTGATGCAGTCTGGGCCACAGCCCTCTCATTATTTCTGGCACTTTGGACTGGAAAACCACAGAAAATAATAATTATGCCTTGGCATTACAGCAGGGAGCAGGGCCAAGTGTATTAGATAGCACGGGTGCTGCCAACCTGTCCTGGACAATGTCAGCTGTGAAGAGTGGGGACAGGAGCCAGCTTGCAGCCTGATGGGAGTCAGACTCTGAGTCAGACTTCCCTCCCTGACAAGGTCCACAGAACTGGTACGAAAACAGCAGCAGCATCCGTGGTCTAAAACTCTTTGTTCTCTCGTGTCATAAGACAAGGGATGGAGCTTTTGGAGCATGACCTTAATTTAACAAACCTGTCAGTCCAAATGAATTAACTACAACGGTTTGTCATTTGATTATACTTGGGCTTGAATAACTTCAAAATACAAAGCCCAGACATAAAACAAGGAGATCAACAATGCCGTTTTTACCCAGGTTTTTTCAGAAAATTGTGCTGGAGTGCCTTCATCTCAGTGCTGTTGCAAATTTAAGTCAGAGGAAGAATCTGTGTCCATACTCTGTTGGCTCCTGTCCCTCTCTTCTTTTGCACTACCCTAAGATATATAACATGATTTCACACTGGTTTCTGCAGAAGCCAAACAGTGAGAAGCCTGTTTTTCCTTACTATCTCCAACTATCCCACTTGCTGTGGTACCTTTTCCACTCTGCACCCTTGACTCCCACCACACGCAACAAAGGGATGTTCATTTACACAAGAGGACACTCCTGGAAAAGTTACTTCTCCAGTCCAGAGAGAACCTCTGCACTACCTGACACATTCACAGGTAATGCTCTTCCTGACGTGTGCACTCCGGGTAGTAACTTTTGATTCAAATGAACGGGTCATTCAGCACTTTAAAAAAACCAAGCATACAAGGAAATTAAGTGAAAAAAAGATGGGCACATCTATAGATTTCAGCAGGCATGTGGACATTCCTCCTTCTTTCTGTCACCTTCATCAGTAAACCCACTGATCATACTGAATGTTTCGAGGTATTGTTTAGTTACTCCAGAGGAGCAGGATGCCAAAATATTTCAGATATTTACCTGAATTTCCACTTGGCTGCTGTGGCATGAGTGGTCCACCTGTGTGGTTTTGTACATAGCCTTGTGTAGCTCCATAGGTTATGGCTCCACTGTTGCCAGGTAAGGCAGGGAAAGCTGGATGGGACTCCAGGGGTGTTGGAGGAGGGAGGTGGTCACTGGAGAACACATTGCTGGCCAGGTGACCTGGGTGGCAGAACTGGGAGAGCTGGTAGATTCCCCCCTGGCTGCTGTACTGACAGTAGGTGGCCTCCAGGTTGTCTCCAGGCTCCAGCTGCTCGGGGTAAGGGCAGGAAACTGGTGAACTGAAGCTGCTCGGGGCAAGGAGAGAGGCAACCCAGAGATCAAAGGAGAGTCAACAGCTACAGCAACCTGCACAACTAACAATTGTTTTATTGCCAACCCTTCCTCCCAAATTCCAGGCACAGGACAAGGGCAGCAGAAGCCACTTGAGCCAAGTCCTTTCACAGCAGGATTCTTGAACAGTGGGTATTAGTGGGGATTATCTTCCCACTCTCCAAAGCACGCCCCCAAAGCTTGGAACACCCTCACTTTCACTTGACAGGCATGCAATTCTGAGAGCACTCTGAGTGCAGGTAGCACCTCTCATAGCAGGCACCCTGTCCTATTCTGCACATTTTCATTTTCTATTTAAAGGATATTGTCACATCTGCATCTCACTTTTCATTTATGCTCCCACCTAATTCCTTGTCCCCTGTTCCACCTTCACTCTCCCAAGGCTTCTCCCCGGGGCAACTTTTTTATCTCCCTCAAAGACACTCTCATCTGTTCCTACCCTTGATTGTGGACGCAGTAAGTGAAGGCTTCCCTGGAGCCGTTTTCCTGACTGGCCAAGCTGCATTCACTGCAGGGCGTGTCCAGCACCAGGGGAACAATGTGGCTGTGGGGGTTGAAGGCCAGGCTGAGCGGCAGGCTGGCCCTGTGGATGGGAGGAGGGCTGGGAAGACTAGGGAAGCACTCCACGCCGCCGGAATTGAAGTGCAGCTGCGGCAGCGCCTTGGTCTGAGCTTGTGCTTCACAAGGTGCCACCATTCCTGCGACCGAGGAGGCTGTGGATAAAACAGAGAGACTGTCACACTGGGAATCAGCAGGAGCAAGCAGAGGGAATGACAAGAGGAGCAGAACAGAAAAGCAAGATGCCAGTGAAAGAGTGGACATTAATTGATGGGAATTAAAGTAAATGAGTACCAGCATTGCTGTTGAGAAGCAAAAGGGAGCAGCAGCAAGCTCTCTGGAACACAGGATGATGTTTATTGGTTAAATAAAATTACCTTTGTGATTTCAGTCTCTGCATACTATCTTTATCCAGCTCTCAAGTAGGCAGCCAAATGAAGCAAAGTACTTCCTGGAAAAAAGCCAGGAACAATCCCCCAGTCATCTTCCATTTCTACTGTCCTCTGGGAGGAGTGTGCTGCACAAATCACCCTTTCGAAAAAATGAACTGTGGTTTGAAAGAAACAAAGCTGTGCCTTTACGAATCAACTGTCCAGGCCACTTTGAAACCCATTTTCACTCCTGGTTTGGCCTCTGATGAGTCATGCCAAAAACAAAAATTAAAAAAGTAGAGATGGCAGCTGAAGGTCCTTGGGAAAAAGAAGCTGGGAGATGGAAAAGGAAACCAACACCTTTTGGTTGCTAGAATCTTGTTTGGTGACCTGTCTCCTCAGTCACTTCTGGAAAAGGAGAGGGGAACAGTTTCCTACAGAACAGCTTCTGTGGAATAGAGGAAATTAAAGGTCAGAATCAGGTAGGGTAGTGATCCAGAGTAACAACTATGCATAAGCTCAAGAAGCTTGGGCATGGTGCAACAAAACGAGTTTCTCTCTTATTATGGCAATTAGCAAATAGTTTCTCTCTTCACAAGTGTAGCCAGCAAGTGTGCAGGAAGCTGAAATAATTTCTCCAGTCTAGCTAGGCTGAACCAGCACAAGGATGAGGAAGAGAAGAGAACATATCACCAGCTGCTCAGGTGAAGCACTCCCACACATGGCAAAGCTTTCAGGGAAAGTCTGCAGCTGCACTTCACCCTTGCAGGCATAGAGAGTAACATCAAAGGCACTCCAACAGGTGTGAATCAAAGGCCTTAAACACAAACCTAAACCTAAAGATGCCACAACAAGCATTAGCAGCCTTTAGAGAATTTTGGAATCCATGTGTAGAGAGCTGATGGGTTTCCACTTCAACATCTCGCAGCGCTGCTTCTCAGATTCCCCAGTGTGCTGGGCAGTTCTGCCTCTCTTACTGCATCTTCCCACATTCTGTTTTTTCCCAACTCTCTGCAGCCATGGAGAGAAGGAATCACGACGTTTCAATGACAACTTTTCAAGTTTTCAATAGCCCTGATTTTGGGCTCAGTCAGAAAAATGAAGCAAGATCTAGGATGGCATCTCTAAAGCATTCACATGCCCAAGCAGTTCTCAGTGGTTTATTTTTTGTGTTTGAACACACTGTTTATCCATGCCAGGCAGCATCTCTGATGCACCTGTCACATTCCTGGGTTTTGGCTTAGCCAGGAATGAAACTGAAGATCTCTTCTGATTTTTTTAAACCCTCCTTTTGCACTGGTTCTCCTGACCATTGTGCCCCAGAATGTTCACACAAGCGTTATGGAACAGCAGCCAAGGGGGGACACAACTTACCTGAAAACCAGTCTACATCCAGGTAAAGCTCCAGTTCAATACTGACAGCAGGATGAGCTGTTCTGCACATGGCCGTGCTCTTCCTCAGGATGAACACAAGCAGCCCAAGAAATCACTTCTAAAGTCACTTTCATAGTTACTAAGAATTAATTTTTTTAAAAAAATAATATTTGCAACACCTAGTGCAGATAATCTTTGTGGATCATGGCAATAGGACCCCCTGGCAATGAGACTGTGAGACAGCACCCTCAATCTCCAAAGAGCTGGTCCAGCCTTTTCTAAAGTCACCTGTGCTGGTTTGGACAAATTTGGAGGAAAATATCCTCTGACAGAAGGCAGGTTACAACTACCCCTCCCCCACTAGGTTCAGGGAAAAAAAGAAAGTCACCCCAAGACATCACCTCTGCTTCTCTGTCCTTTCAAAGAGACACTGAAATTGTGTCTTCTAAATAAAGTCACAAATGCAGTAAGAACAAACAATTCCCAGAGAAGTAATGTCTTCTAAATCTGATGTATCTACAGAAGATTCCAAAGTTGTTCCATGAAGAATTCTGACCCCTGGCTTGAGATAATACTTACATTGTACAATTCCGTTGCTCTTCCTGACACTGATGTAGAGAGAGAGAGAAAACCTCAGAAGGCTTTCCAGTGAACATGGGAATGTAACAGTAGGATTTTATTTCTTGCTTCCATTACTTCTGGGTTCTCAGTCCATGAGACAACCTTGGGAATTTCTGGAGAGCAATTTAATAATTTACAGATTCAGATCTCTGAACCAGTCCTGGCATTACACTTGACTTAACTCCAGAATGGTTATTCTGTCTCCAGCCTTTACTGGAACGTCAAGGGCCATCACAAAGCTTTTCACTGATTTGTCCTCATCTTGAAATTATGAGAAAACGCATTTGTTCAAAAGCCAGAGTCCAATAAGTGAAGCTTATTTGGAGCTTGTCATTTATTTACTGTTCTTTGACAGACCATATCCAACTTAATCCAATTGCTCCCAAGATTTCCATTCCAATCCCGTCCCTGCCAGTGAATTTAATCACCTTGCTATTTGCTTAAGAGTTACCTGCACGGGTCAGGCACCTGACAGGTGTCCTCAGCAAGGCAGACACATGAAACAAAGGATTTCCTGCAAAAGCACCAGTGGGGCAGAAAAATCTCCTCCCACAAAGCAGAGGCACAGAAATGAACTTTTCTTTCTAAAGAAAACATAAGCCAGGGAATCACAGGTATATGAGTATATATCACAGGTGTATCAGTAGGAAATCTCAGAAAATGAAGAAAAACTCCAAATAACTGCCAGTGTCAAAAAAAGCCATTAATTTCAATCATGCTGTCTAGCAAAAGTGAAAAAAAACCCAACAATTCTAAGATCAAAGCAAGCTCAAAATTGAAGTTTTGAGGCACAAAAGGCTCTTATGGCAAGTAGTGTGGCTAGTCTCCAAATCAGAAGCCATAACTGCCAGGAAGGTAGCACACATCTCAAATGCAACTCGCTGACATCTTTAATCAGCTTGTTTGGAGAACTGCTAAAAAGAGTAGGACATAAAAAAAACTCCAAAAAACAAACCCACAAACCAACAGAGAGTCAGAAGCACTGGGTAGAGCAAGGTAAAACAATGGGAATTGCAGCACTGAACACTCTCCAAAGGTCTTGGGTAACAGACCACACTGTTCCCATGCTTTTAAGTCATTTTCTTGTCCTGCTGAAAGTGGTTAAAAAGGAAAGCACCTGAACAGCCACTCCAGCAGGTGACACTCTGGGGGCCCCACTGCACCATGATGCACAGATCGCAAAGCGTTTTGCTGAAACTATCCATGAGCTGTTTCCACAAGGAACACTACTAATCAATTGATTTTGCCTTGTAAATTGATAACCTTTTTTATTCATCTGTTCCCTCTTTTATTTTGCTCCTGTTAATTTGGATTTTATCCTGTCCAAGTTTTGTTTCCTTCATTTTCTAAGATATCCTAATAAAGAAAACAGGTGGTCCCTGGATGGCCCGATTTCTAGGCAAGCTTTTTTTTCTGAACAAGGATGCTGAACGGATTCAAGTCACATTGGCTTTCATTTTCCTCCTGTTTCATTTTTTGCTTTCATTCTTAAAGAGAAAAAGTTTGCCTGTGCAATGGTAAACAACAACAAAAAAAGCAAGTTTCATTCCCCATAGCTGTGTTATCCTGCATCTAAGTAAGGCAAAACTGCAACTGGAGCTTTCCAGGTGATTGTGCTATGTAGATCTCTCTTCACAAGGACTCTCTACATGTAGTAACAGTCTTTTCCCTCAGAGAGGACACTTGCCCTTTTTCTTCCTTACACATTGCACCAAGAATTCAGATGGGACCTTTCTTTCCTATCAGAAAGAATTGCTTGTGTTTTCCACATGGAGAGCTGCATCCCAGTGTGCAGATCCCCCAGAAAGAAACGGCTCAATGCAAGCAGAGAACAAGGTCACGTCCCTGAATGAAACTTTATTTCTCTGACAGACATTATCTAACAGGGCAAATGGCTTCACACTGACAGAGAGTAGGTTTAGTTTGGGTATTAGAAGGAAGTTCTTCTCTGTGAGGCCCTGGCACAGGATGCCCACAGAAGCTGTGGCTGCAGCATCCCTGGAAGTGCCCAAGGCCAGGTTGGATGGGGCTCTGAGAACCTGGGATAGTGGGAGGTGTCCCTGCCCATGGCAGGGGTGTTGGAATGAGATGATTTTTAAGGTCCCTTCCAATCCAAACCATTCTGTGATTCTCTGCTATTCTCTCATGACTAAACAGTGTGTCTGCAGAGGTACTTTAGGAACCAAGAGAGGTTCCTAAAGCATAGAAATCAGAGGATATTTGGTTTGTTTCTTTTAAATTAATTGTTTCGCAAAACCTTGGTTTCTATCCAATTAAGTACAAGGCTCAATGGATTACACCACTTCATCACTCTGAAAGCAGTGAATTACTCAAACACTTTGACTATATTTACTCTGTTGCAAGAAGTGGAAAAACTGGAACTAACTGAATTACTGTCCTATTGGTCAAAAAGGTCGTTGGATTGACTAAAGGAGCCCTTGCCTTGAGAGGATGACAGGCAAATTTAAATGACAGAAGTACTAAATTAGATTATCAAGGAAGTATCTCAATTACATACTTTTAGCATTCTAAGCTTGTTGATGCAATCTTACAGCTGCTTTCCACAGTACCAAAATACCTTTAAGGTAAAAGCACTGTTAAAAATTTTGAGTCATTCTTAGAAAATAAGTTGCAGGAAATGGCCTCAATACTGATAACTAAACACTGATATATTTAGAAGACAACGAGGGGACAGACATGATGGCAAGAAATTCCAAATAATTAATTACACTGGGAAGCAGGAGAACACACACAGCAGTACCACGTCAGCACATCTACTGCTTGGGATATCCGTCCCTAAGGAAGTGGAGTCCTCATGACTTTGGAAATCTTTTAATATTGTGCCAACTTGGAAACACAAACATGTCTAGGAAATGCTTTAGGGAGCACCCCTGACTCTAGGGAATGCTCTTGGACTGCACACATCAATAAACAATTAAACAAATCCTCTTTCATTGCCATCAATCTTTTAACTCAGCTCAGGTAGAAAACTGGTTGAACAGCACACCCCACTGACTTAAAACTCCACTGCAACATGGATTAAATTCAGCCCTCAGCTTTGGAACTCGGCTACTCTCACTCCCTCAAGGTCTTGCACGAAACGGAAACTTGCCCTGCCTGGAGAACCCAAGGAAGCCCCTTTGGATGTGTAAAGGTATGGAGTACCTGAGGGAGCCTCTACAACACCCAGCAGTTCACAGAGTGCACCTTCCTCACGCAGCTCACTTGGCTCAGGCTGTAGCCAGAACATTTCCATCTAAACCAGAATATGAGGAGTGTGTTATCTGCCATGGAGAACATCAGAACCAGAACAACACTTCCCTCATCATTTACAGCCGCAGGGCCAGTGTCAAACAGCTGTTTTGGAAGAATGGCCTGCTCACTTATCTTTATGAAGTCCTATTCAGAATTCCTTACTGCCTTGTGCTAGGACAGGAACAAGGACTGCAGATTTGTCTCCAGAACTGGCACAGAGGCACCACAGTGCTGGTACCTAGTGAGCTGCTATACCTACAATCACAGAATCACTGGAAGGGACCTTAAACACCATCTCATTCCAACCCCCTGCCATGGGCAAGGACACCTTCCACCAGACCAGCTTGCTCAGAGCCCCATCCAACCTGGCCTTGGACACTTCCAGGGATGTGGCATCCACAGCTTTTCTGTGCCAGTGCCTCACCACCCTTATAGGAAAGAATTTCTTCCTAAAATCTAACCTGTATTTCCCCTCTTTCAGTTGGAAGCCATTCCCTCTTGTCCCACCACTACAGTTCCTGATGAAAAGTCCCTCTGCAGCTTCCTTGTAGGCCCCTCCTAATACTGGAGGATTCCTATGATGTGTCCACAAAACCTTTTCTCCTCCAGGCAGAACAGCCCCAACTTTCTCAGCCTGTGGAGTGACCTGGTGTCACTTTTTGCACTGATGGCATAAGGCTCTGACACGGCCTTTCCTAAAGCATTTGGGAACCTTTCAGCTCCACCAGCTAATGCTGTAGCTGTGCAAAACACCTGTGCTGGTCAGGGTCTCACCTGAGGCAGAAGTGAGGGATGCAGGGTGTGTGCTGAGCAGGCTGGAGGAGTTCCCAGCTCCAGGGTCTCCTCCCAGAACAGCAGGCTGGTCTCCAGCAGCACCAGGCAATGGAGGCATGGGCAGAGGAGGTGCCCTGCAGGCAGACACAGAGGACAAGACAAGGCATTATGACCATCATGCACTCTTCTATCCAACAAGGGGCAGATCCTACATCACTAGCAGGTGGAAAGGGAAAGCACTGGCTGACTACAAGTGCAAGGAATCAAGTCTTGTACCAAGTCTTTGGGGAAGCAGCCCCAGGTCACTTGTATAGGACAGGCAGCAGGGACAGTGCAATGAAGTAAGTCAGGTGCTCTCCAATCTTTCACTCTAATTTCTCCTCTTCCACTTAATCTTTCCTCTTTTCATTCTGTTTACTTCATAAGAAGACACTCACTCCAGATTGCCATAAACACATCCCTATGGAGATTGATTTCTTCCCTCACACATTCACCATCCCTTGAAAGACCATCTATCCTCTCACATAGTCCCTTCCCGCCCATTAATGTCCTCTGCTCACATATGAAAGGTGCTACCTTGTATTCCTTCAAAGAAGTCCACAACTTTCTAAGACTGATCTAAGCAAGCAGCATTTCCATCACCAAGTGAAAATCCATGGAAATGGAAAGCAGTGGTGGGAGAACTGGGTTAAAAGAATCCCCAAGCTCACCCAAAGCACCTGGGCAATGCATTCACAGAAACTAAAAATGAAGAGATGATTCCATAAACATTTCCATCTCATCCCTTGCTCTCTACAATGACTTCAGCCAGAGCAATTTCAGTAGTTTTATTTCAAAATTAATTTGATTAATGTGTGCAACAGGTTAATCAGAAGGACTTTTAAGAAAGTCCACCACAATTTACCCAGAAATCTGACAGGCTACCTAGGTACAACTCAATGCTCAACTGTTCACTGTTTAAATGTAAAGGGGAAATGGCAAAAGAAAATATTTAATTTGTTAGGTATCAGTTGTGGAGAAATACGAAAACAGAGTAAGTTCCTCACCCATAACGCTCTGATCCAAAGGGGACTGACAGAGCTGACGATGACGGGTATTTTCTGTTGCCTTTCACACTCAACTTCTCCAATTTCCGCCACTTTGCCCTGCGATTCTGAAACCAGACCTGAAAAATGGAAAGAAAGGAATGCATTCAGGGAGGAAACCATCTACACATGGGGACACTGGCAATGTCCCAGTCCCTGTCTGTCCCTTTTCTGCACAGAACCCACAGGCAACACTGTCCCCCAGCAGGCATTACCAGGATACGCTGTGGTGTCACACCAACCACAGCTGCAATCTCCCTCCTCTTCTCATTGTCAGGATAGTGGTCTTCCTGGAACATCTTCTCCAGCTCTTCTAGCTGCTCTAAAAATGATACAATGTCCAAAGAGAGAGAGATGGGAAGTATGCGACAAGAAAACAAGAAAAAGAAATTTAACAAGAGAGGGAAACAGAAAAAAAAAGAACAGTTTTACTATACTTAGAAATACATGAGTAACAGAAAAGGTTTTTTTAAATAAACCACAAAAATAAACAAAAATCTTCTTTTGCTGTTTCAAAAGCAAAGAGCATTGCTAGTGATGCTTCAAACAAAAGACACTCAGCAACCTTTATTTGTGGAATTCTTCACACATCTAATGGTGTGGAGTGCAGGGCAATACCAGTTAGAGCAGATCAGCACAGGGAAGGAAACACCAAGTGCCACTGGCACTGCCAGCATCACTGTGTGCCAGTGTGTGCCCCGGGATCTACCTGCACTATAGAAGGTACGGGGCTTCTTCTTGATAGGCAAGGATTTTTTTCCCTTGGCCACATCATGGCTGCCTCTGGACTCCAGGACTGAAGACCCCTTGTAGGATTTCTGAGCTGCAGCACTGGCTGGAGCACTGGCTGGAGCACCTCTGGATCGGGGAGGGGCCGGGCCAATCTCCTCCTGCCTGCAGGGAGCTCCAGCCACTCCACTGGATGCTTTCTCAGCACACATTCCACTGCTGTTGGTACTTTTCTTCTTCTTTGCATCCTTTTCAGTCCCAGCAGGGCAGTAACTCTGAGAGTGCTCTTGTGACCCTGACTGACCTGTGGGCTCCTGTGCTAATCCAACCTTCGTGTCACCGCAGAAATCCGACGGTTGCCCACACACCGAGGCAAAGTCGTGCTGGCCATCAAGGACCACTGAGCCTTGGGAAGATGACCCAGCTGCCTGCAGGGTGCTGCATCCCCCATCTTCTTTCACCTTCTTTACAGAGCTGTTCCTATCTTCTATTCCCAAGTTATCCTCAACTTTTTCTTGTCTGGCTGTGCCTGGGAATGCAGGTAGCACACTGCTCCCTGTACTGTGGTCACCAACAGCATCAGCATCCACCACAAAGTGCTCTGTATTCAGCAGCATGTTCTCCTTCTCATCCTGGCACTCTACAAGGCAAAAATGGAAAAAAAAAAAACCCAAACCCCACCCCACATACACATTGCCTAAGCTGGATGTGCCTGGATCGGGAGTTTCAGTTACGGGGGAAGGAAAAGCCCACACAACGAAACCCAGCAGTGAGAAGAACCAGAGAGCTCGAAATAAAGACAGGTGCTGCCAGGAAAGCAACAGCAAAGAACCTGATATGGTCAATATGGAGATATTCAAACATCTGTGATGAGAAAAGCCTCATTTTAAAAGCAAACTGTAAACTACAGGAGGTGATTCCAGAGACACAGAGAATAAAGGGAAGCTTGCATATTACAAATACAGTAGTGGGAAAACGGCCCCAGGGATAACAAAGGTCTCTGGAATAAGCAACGGAACAAAAATTAATGACTTGGCAAGATCCTGTCACCTTATTAAAATAAGCAAAAGAAAAGACAGGAGAAAAATTCTGGCCTACTGTGTCAGCAGGGATTACCTGACAAATGTCATCACTTTTTACTTTTATAGAGTTCTATCGTACCAAAGCTGGCCAAGAAAAAGCATTAATTGTACAGACTTCTAATAACTGCATTAAATTATTTCTCTGCAGCTTCAGCCACACTTCTGAATAACAGACTTGCAAGACAGGGAGTGAAATGGGGGATAAGGACAAAATTCAGTACAGAAGTCTGACTAAGTTTAACAAAAGCACGACCTGTGTTACAATAAGAGAGACTGAATAGTACAAGACAGGTCAGAAAGAACACAGCAAGAGAAATAATTAAAATAGGCAACAGAATAATACAGAAGCCTTATACTTTCCCAGCTGGCATGTACATTTCCAAATAAAAAGTTCCAAAAACCTCCCAATTGGCTCAGAATGTATGAGTCTATGTGATTTCTGCTACTTAAATTTTTTTTAAAAGCGATTATTTCTTAAGAATAGGAAGTAGAATAATAAACCCAAACCCATGTATTTGCCTCTGTCTGGAGAGAAGAACGTTTGAGCAGACTGTTGGCAGCATTTCAATAGTATGTGACAACAGAGAAACTTGATAGTTTAATTTTTTGAGGAAAAAGATAAAATAATTTCATATTAATGTGCTCTGTTTTTGATATATATTAGTGCAATTCCAAAATAAAGGATTTGCTTCTGCCTCAATGTCTCTTTCTGAAACAACTGTTAATCAAAGAGGAGCCCCACAACTCCAAGCAGATGGGAGAATCTTCACAGAAGTATGAGGGGATGGCAGGCTGCTCCAAGAACATCTAATTTGCTTTTTACAGGATTAAGAGAACCAAATTAGTTGTGGGGGAAAGAAACAGAAGCAGGAAACTATGCAGCTATAATAATTTGATCTTGTTAAGCAGCAATAAGTTTCCACTGCAGTTAAATGAGATGAAATATCCTGATAGGGAGGGTCAAGAACTGAACGAGGCAGAAGCTGGCTCTCGTCTATGTAATTCCTTTTTCCACCATCCTCCTGGTTGCATCTGAGCTTGTCTCACTCATTATGTGGAAAA
Organism: Struthidea cinerea; assembly: GCA_013397865.1. Lineage (NCBI taxonomy): Eukaryota > Metazoa > Chordata > Aves > Passeriformes > Corcoracidae > Struthidea > Struthidea cinerea. Next base: position 652,382 of record VZTI01004492.1, read on the forward strand.
AAAAGAGTATTTTTCCATTATTTGAGCAGGGGTTTTACTTGTTTCTATGCAAACACCAGTATGTGTTTACATCACAAAGTAAGTGTCCAAGTCTTATGTGGGTACCTTGTACCTGTAGCAGAAATGGACACTGGGAGTTTTATATCTGCTGCAGAAATATTCCTCCGAGTGAAAGTAAACTGCTGTGTTTTATTTCTAGAACACATACCAAAGGCCTCACAACAATTTGGGACTACCAAGGAAAAGAGCTGAAATGAAAACCAACTTTGGAGGAAAAGATGGGCCTTCATGGTAACAAAGAAGGAGTTATAAAACCACTCCTTTCTCCCATCATTCGGAGACCAGACTAAACATCACTTCGTCTCACTTCCAGACGACCAGAACCTTAAGTGAAGGGATTTTAACCAAGTGGGAACATCAGGCATGGGTAGCCTGGAACACCCGGTGCATGAGCAGGAAGCCAAGTCCCCTTTTCCATCTCACAACCACCTCCTCAGACATTCCTCGGAACAAGACAACCACTTGCACTGCAAGGTTTTTAAGGCTGTTTGGTACAAAGCCACCCGAACACACACACACGACGGGGGGAAAAAGAAACAGCTTCAGAGGACCCTCTACACAAGGAGGAGAAAAACTGGACAGCGGGGGAAGGCGCAACCGAGAAACCCAGAGGCAAGGGGAGCCCCTCGGTGTGACACAAAGACCACCTGCCCCCAACCCTCGGCCAGGTGCAGGGAACACGAGGGCCGGGGAATCCATCATTCCCAGCCGCGGGGCCAGGACACGGCAGGACGGAGGGAGGCTAATGAGCGCCCAGGTAACATCGCTGAGGAGCGATTATCCTCCCCCGGGGCTGCTCATTAGGCTCATTGCCGGGTGCCTCCCCCCGGTCATTAACGCGAGCCGGCATCACTCATCCCCCTGCCCTCATCCATACCCTTACCACAGCCCGTGCCCAGCGCTCCGGCCGCCCGCTCCTCCGGCTGCTCCTCGCCTGCCCCGTCCATGCCGGCTCCGTGGCAGGCCCGCTCCGGCCCGGCCCGGCCCGGTTAATGCCCCGCCCAGCGGCCCGGCCTGCCCGGCCCCGGCCGCCTCATCAAGGGCACCTGGGCACAGCGGGGAGGCCGCCCGACCTCCCCCCACACGGCCCCGGGAACCTCGCTCGCCCCTGCTCCCCACACGGAGGGAACGGGAGTGTCCCAGGCTCGGTGGGGATATCGGGAAGAATGCTCCCTGTGAGGAGCTGGCTGAAATATCGCCGTGTGAATTGTGGTGGTACAAAACTCGTCACCCGTGGGTGAGGGGAACCTCCTTGTCTGGAGTGCTATACCCAGTTCTGGAGTCCTCAGTCCGAGAAGGACAAGGAGCTACTGGAGAGGGGCCAGCGGAGGGAAGCAAAGATGAGGAGTCTGGAATGTTACAAGGAGAGAGTGCACGGGCTGGGCCTGTTTTGGTTGTGGAAGACTGAGAGGGAATCTCATAATCCATATAAATATCTTTAAAGGGGTGTCAAGAGGATGGTGCCAGACTCTTTTTGGTGGTGGCCAGCGACAGGACAAGAAGCAATGGCCATAAACTAAAACACAACAAGTTTAATCTCAGCGTGTGGAAGAACTTCTTTCCATGCAGGGTGGCAGAGCCCTGGAACAGCTGCCCAGGGATGCCATGGAGTCTCCCTCTCTGGGGACATTCCAAACTCACCTGGACACGTTCCTGTGTCACCTGCTCTGGGTGACCCTGACTAGAGCATCTCTAGAGGTGCCTCCCACCCCTAAGGATTCTGTAATTCTGTGATCTTTTCCTATGGCCTCACAGGAAGACATTTATTTTTTAACATGCTCTGGCTGCAGGGGTTCAGCAGCTTCTGGTTCTCCAGTGACTGGGGGTTGCAAGGAACAAATGGCACTTCTTGACTTTTGGGCGCTGTAATTTGTGTCTTTTCAATGCTTAACAATTCTTAGTAAAAAGAAAGCTCCTAACAGAGCAGGACCAGGCAGTGCCTGCATGAAGAATGAGACTCGCTCGATTGTGTTCTAATGCACCAAAATAGAACATGTTTATTGGCTCACCATCATGTTGCTGGCAAGGCACTGTTCTCGTCCTAAGGGTTTCCTCATATCTCCTATCTTTGTTTCAAGGTTCACTTTTAGCTTCTAATGCCTTGTTTCTGCACATGCTCTCACCTGAGAGTCGTTTCATCAGGTTAAACAAGTGTAAGCTGAAACATCTGTGCCAACATTTTGGAGCAGTAGAATTGGTCTAACAGTGCACCTGGTTCAGTTATCAGCTGCAAGAAGTTAGGGCTAAAATGGCATTTAATTTGTTAACAGCAGTCAGCTGACAAGACACAACGATCTTGGTGGGGATGGGAGCTCTTCAATATTAGAAAAAGTGCAAATATAAAAATCACTATCTGCTTTAAAAGTTGTTTCTGAGTGAGGTTGTGTATATTTACTGAACTCTGGTCCTAATGTCACCCTTTTTTGTGCAAGTAATAAGAACTGTGGAGAATGCTTTCATGTGTTTTCCTTGAGGAGGGACCAACACAGGTCTCCCGCACTGGGAGTTCTTGGGTTCTTTTAGAGTCATACATATATGTGTATATTTTTATATATATATGCACACACTTATATATATACTTACATATATTAAACGACTTTATACTTCTATGCATTTTAAACTACTTTATATGAAAAATGACAGCAGTCATAAAATTTGATTTTCAGACATACACCATTACTTTCTCAGCTGCTCCACAAAACTTTTTTAAATGCAGCTCATACTTCTTTGCTGTCCTTGTCACAAAAAGAAATTAGTGTAACTGCCCTATGAGGGCTGTCTTTACTGATTTCTTTTTTTAGTGTAGAAATCCTGAACTTCTTTTGTCCAGATACACTTTGTATCAGTCTCCATGGGTTCCTGGGGAAGATACAGTGGCACCTCTCACACAGTCTTTGGGAGTAGCAGAAAAGTGTTTGGATTTTCGTGACAAACCCTATGCTTCTGTTTAATACTGATTTTCTGGGAAATCAGTTTATCCACATTAGATAATGTAGGGAGAAATCCTGACTTATAATTAAGGCTGTCGTAGGACACAGCAGGCACTCCGTTAACTTGATTCCTACATCGTGAATGTGCAGTTTGGAGGGGTATTGTACTAGTTTGAATAAGCCTGTACAAATCAGAGAGATGTCAAAAAGCACTTCAGTACAGATTTGTTTATGGATTTTGGTGGCAGGATGGTGCTGGGGCTAAAGGTTTAACTAAATAGTGAGAAGTTGAGGCCTATCTGAAGTGTAAGAAATCAAAGTAACCCAGGGTATAAGCCCTTGTTCTTAGAGGCATAAGCTGACCTTTAAATGCTCCCCAACATACAAAGGCCTGACATCAGGAAATAAAGGCTGTACCTGTGACAGGGACAAGTTAACCTTTGATCCAACTAGTTAAAGAGCATAGAAGTGCTGTCAATCATGACAACAGTACCCTTGAAGTTTCCTATGTCAACTGGAATTGTAACAACATATGGAATTTAACATAGAAACCACCTTGGGCAGCTCTAATGAACAATCTGCCAGCTTGCTTTTGAGAGCAGAAGTTGAAAGAGTAAAGAACTCGTGACTTCAGGTGTTGAACAAGATGACTTCTGATTTCGAATGGGAATATGTATGGCTGGCTCCTCCTGGATGAAGCTGAAGTGGATGTGGGATGCCTCGACTGCCTGTGTTGAGATGACCTTACACAGACATCCTGAATTGATCCCGTGGTAGTATTCTGTGTCCCAACTGAGCCACTGAGAATCCTGGGGACTTGGGAACTGCATAAATTCATGACAGCCTGGGACAAGCAGGCACTTGGGATATCAAAACATTCTGGGTCTTGTGGTGGATTATAACCCTTCTTGTGTGAGACTGAGGTAGGGCTGTGCTGTGGCTCTTAGCTCAGGACCGGCTTCAGTTCTTTCAGGGGAAAAAGGTGTTAGCAGATTGTTATCTGACCACAGATTAAAAGGTGAATAACTGGGTCCTGTCTTTCTGCTCTAGTGGGCTGCACTCTCATTTTCTGTAGTTCATCCCTTCAGCTTACCTTGAGTTATGGATGACTAACACCACTGTGGAACCTGCAGCATCAGCTCTCCAGGGCTGGGGATAACACTGAAGAACCTTAAAGTATGAAGATAAACACAGCTTTCCTCACTGCCTCTGCTAAGGAGAGCTCTTGGTACTTATCAGTCATTCAGAAAGGAAAGTTATAGCAAAAAAAATACTGCATGTATATTCAGTAAATTGAATTACTTACATTTGAGAGGAAAACCTAAGTAACAAGGAAAGCAGAGTTTTTTATTTTAACTGGAGAAGTGCATGAGTTTATTAGGACTAAAAACAACTCTTTTTTTCTTTTAATCCAGCTAAAATTATTGATATAAATAGGCTGTAATAAGCTAATCTAGATACAATGTAAATGGGATTTAAAGGCAGAATGTTACAGAGACAGAAAGCTGGAGATACGAAAGTAACTAATTCTTCAAATATATTAAATGCAAGAAGGCTACACGTGGCTTTCTTTGGTGTAATTGATTCTTAACCTTGATCTTGCATTGACTGAGCTGAACACTTTAACACAGAAACAGTATTTTACAGTTGAAGGCATATCCTCAAAAAGACAGGTTCTGCACAAATGCATGTAAACTGGACTTAAAAACCAGAGAGTTCTAAAAAAGAACAAAGACCCTGGTGCATATTTTGACTTTATCTACAGTGGCTAAATATCTCAGTGTTCTCCGTAAGTGTGCAAAATGGTGCATGCAATACCACATCAGCAATCAGAGTAAGAGCAGCAGGAAAGTGCCACTTCATTGCATTTGCCTAGTCCTGGTTATTTTGTATGGGGCATGTACCAACACAAAATACAAATCTTTGTCAAAAGTCACTGATCTACTTCCAGGGAGAGGCAGAATAAAAAAAAAAAAAAGGATCAGTTCAGGTGCCTTAATGGGATGCTTGTTCAGAAGAGAGGTGACCTTTGTGAAGCAGATTCCTCAGCATGATACCTCTTACATGGGGGAAATCATCACAGGGGCCTCTGAAAACTTTCCTTAATTCCAGTGGATTTTGTACAATGGATAATTCAGTGGATTTTGGGTACAATGACGTATTTGCCTATTTAAACCCCAGTAGACTTGCATGATCTAATATGTAAATTGCTCTAAATGGAAATTACACTATGGAGATCAACGCCATGAAGGTATCCAGAGGATGTTCAAATGGAATATTCTCCTCAGCTCTGTTGTGCTTTGCACTTAGCACCTTCCTTCTCAGGAACTCGAAGCTCTCAGTCTGCTAATACTAGTGAATTTAGCCTCACAACATGCAGTGAGGTAGGTAAGTTTACCCCCATTTTGCAGATGGCAAAACTGAGGCAGAACTCTGAAGTGACTTGCATAAGGTTCTGCAACTTGTCGGTGGCAAAACCAGGAATATGTTTGCAGAAGTCCAGACCCCAGACCTCTGTCCAATTTAAGTCCCTCCCTACTACCACAAAGCAAGCAATACATGCAACCTTTATTCCTCTTGCTGCCGTAGTCCTGCTGACACAGAGGAAGATTTTCCTGATTGAATTCCCGCTTTCTTTGGCAAAAAGCACCTGGTCCTGTCAAAGTGCTGTGTATTATGCTCTTCGCAGAGGCATTTCTTCTGAGGCACGATAGAAAAGCCATGGTTTCCCCATGGCAGGGAGACTCTACAGGTCCAAACAGAGTCTTATTTCTTGCAGAAGACCTGCTGCTTGGCATTCTTCACCCGTTGCTCCTCCTTCAGGTTCTTCTGCCGCACATGTTTGCTGGAGATGTTTTCCACGTGTTCCGAGGGGAACCAGCCTCTCTCCCGGTCTGAGAGTTTTACTCCTTCTATCCACCCTGTGGTGTGGGGAAAAGCACAACATGAGGCAAAAGTCACGTGTTTTCTTCATTGTTTCCCAAAAAAATGCCCCCTCCAAAAAGACCCTAAGAGCAAAGGAAAAGATCCCCTTTCAGCTTCCAAATAAAGTGTCCTAAAGAAGATGAAGAATCCCTTTGTCCTCTCAATCGAACAGTTTAAGACAGGCATTGTTCGTTCTACTCACCATCATTGCTGTACTGCATAACCATGATGATATCTGCCTTCTCCAAAGCCAGCTCATCGTTTTCCCGAGCCTTGTAAGTCTTTATGCACTGAACCTGTGGTGCATCTGAAGGGGAGGAAAGATCACACTGATACACTGGAAACCAACAGTAAACCTGTGGGCATCAGCTGCAGAGGAGCTGGAGAATAAGGAGCTGCCCAAATAAAAAGCAGAGAACTGGAAGGGACACTACAGGTCTTCATCTAAATGAGGAGTTAAAATAGGTAAAATAACTGGCAGAACCTGCACTGAGGGAAAGCCCATGAGTATCCACAAAACCCTGAGTATTCTGCCTTGGAGTCATTCTGGGGTGTCCCACCTCACAGTGCCTGTGACTCCTGCGAGCCAGCCCACCCCCATTGCTGCAGCAGCAGAGCAGTCTCACCAGGGCATTCCAGGAGATCCGGTTCTCCCCGCGGAGGAGCCAAAGCAGAGATCCACCTCAGCTTCTCACTGCTGGAAAACAGCACAGGATAGGTGTCAGCATTCAGTGTGAGGGACAGCGGTCTGGTCACTGAAATGAGGTGGGATGGGGTGTGGGGGTGTTTGCTCACACAAAGGGAAGCAGAGAAAGGACGTGAGAAAAGGCAAAAATTCCCATTTTTGGAGGCTGATGGTAGGACATAATGTGGTAGTATTGTATGAGCAGCTATGATGAGAGAGGAGGAAGGTGGTTCACAAGGAAATAGTTACAGCAAGAGGATGTTTTTCAAGAGCTGCATTTGGCATTTCAGCATTTGAATAGCTGAGGGACGACCATCAGGCTCCTAGGAGGTGTCTGGTCATGGTAACAGGATATACCAAGGGTAAACTTGAGCTCTTACTGTGTCTCTGTCCGAAACAAGAACTCCACTCTCTTTCCCTGGTAATTCTGAAGCAGAAAGAGACGGAAGAGATTTTTGTTTGCCCCGTGCAGTTTCATTTCGCACTTCTCCCCACGCACGTCCGAGAAAGCAGCATGGTCGAACACAACGAAACGTCCACCCCTGCAGGTGAAGAGGACAACAAAACAAGGTGTGAGTTTTAAGGTGATGATGGTTACAAAGTGAGCTGATGTCAGGAAAGCAAAAAGCTTTTGATGAGTCTTCATCTGCTTCAGACATCCTAAGCAGTGCTCTTGTTAGAAGTCTCAGAAAGCCAGAGAAGAGAGAGAAGGGATTTAATGAAAAGGCTAGAAATACTAAGCTCTGTCCTGTCAGAATTTTAGTTGGTAGTTTACAGCTTAAAAAACAAACCCACCACCCCTAAAACCCCAACACAAGCCAACCAACAACTCTCTTGTGATTTGCACGTTCACTAGTCCTCATAGTGTGCTTTAGGAAGAAATTATTTACCAAGTAAAAGTAGAATAAATGGTTATTGTTCAAGTGTTTCGCATTGTAGAGATGCAAAGGCAGAATAGAAATGTTGTGCTAGGGACCACAGGATATCTTTTTATATTATGATATGTAATGAAGAGTTGGGACTATCAATTTCCACATACGTGCATGATACTCACATCAGGTCAGGACAGAAGAGTGACTTGACAAAGGCTGCCACTTGCTGGCAGGCAGTGGGAAAGGACTCTGTCACCAAAGCACAGACCCCGAAAGAGACAGGTATTTTAGAAGGGGCAGCAAGAATTGAGTTGAAGCACTCACTCCTTGGGCCGAGACAGGAGCAGACAGTCATTGAAAAGGTGCAGGTAGATGGGCCGGGTGGTGACTTTCCATTTTGGACTCAGGTTGTTGAAGTCCAGTGCTGTCAACTCACCACACTTCACAAGTCGCCTTGACTGTGAGATGAGTGGGAATATCTGCAAGACAAAAATAAATACTTATGCACAAGAAAAGGAGTCTCTGTGAGTTTGGAATTTGCATTTTTGCCTTTCTCTAGAGGATCTGTGCTTTCAGTTCTCCAGCTGGAGAGGTGTAAGTTATGGTAGGCACCTTCATGTGAAGGCTGGCATGAATGATTGGGCAAGGGAAGCACTGATGAAGAGCTGGCCTGTAGATGATGTTCTGGTTCAGCAGCTCTGTGTATATCGAAGAGAAAAGTGGCTTTGTGGGGAAAGACAGAAAATATATTAGGCTAGAGCAAGGCCCAGGAAATGGATGAGCTCACCTTACACTCAAATTCAATCTTCTGGCTGAGGTAGATCAGCTCTTCAGTGCTCTTCATGCGCTGGACATTTTCATTGCAGTCCTTGATGAGCTGCAGAGGAAAACAGATGATCAGTGAGGTGGGAGCAGAACTGCCTGGTGGGATCAGTAGTACTCCTAGGAACCCCTCAGGAGTCAGCGTAAGTTACAATTCCTTAGGCATTCTCCTGCAAAAAAAGTAAATATTACAATCAGAGAATATTCTGAGTTGGAAGGGACCCACAAAGATCATCGAATCCAACTCCTGGCCCTGCGCAGACAGCCCAACAATCCCACCCTGTGCATCCCTGAGAGCATTGTCCAAATGCTCCTGGAGCTCTGGCAGCCTTGGGGCCATGCCTATTCCCTGGGGAGCCTGTTCAGTGCCCCACCACCCTCTGGGGAAAGAACCTTTCCCTGATATCCACCCTAACCCTCCCCTGACACAGCTCCAGCCGTTCCCTCAGGTCCTGTCCCTGGTCACACAGAGCAGAGATCAGCGTCTACCCCTCCTCCTTGTGAGGAAGCTGCAGAACTGCTGTGAGCTCTGGCCTCAGTCTCCTCTTCTCCATCTGAACAGATCAAGTGACATCAGCCACTCCTTTTGTGTCTTCACCTCCAGGCCTTTCACCATCCTGGTGGCCCTCCTTTGGAAGGTCAAACCATCTCTAGACAGAACAATCCACCTTATGAGGCTGTACAAATTTTAGATAACAATTTATCCCAGAAAACATTAAACCTTGCCTCTATAATAAACAGGATAAGAGGTAGGGATGCAATAGAGTAATGCTGTGGGGTTTTTTAAAGCAAGATTTTCTTGCAGGGGCAAGGGTGGGAATTGATGATTAATTAGAGACAAAGGTAAGGCTGCAGAAAGGATTGGCAGCTTTACCTTTTCAAGTGCATCATAGGCCTGCGTTGCTTGCACTTCCTCCTCAGACCTGGGCGGAGTTCTTTTCAGGATATTCTGTGTGAGAAAAGATGATTTTCATGATGCAAACAGAGAAAGGTGGACATTACCACCACTGAAGAGTAGGAGAAATAATAAAGCAGAAGTAGATGATGACATGTGGAGACAACAAGGCCAAAAATTTGAGATGCAGAATGTCACACTGACTAGGACATTCCTGAAAATCAAAATTGTATTAATTATCACATAGAAGTTACATGGCATAGGAAGCAACCACTAGCTAAAACACAAATGGGTTTATGAACAGAATAGAATTGTCCTTTTCTCCTGTTAAAAAGAGGCTCAAATAATCAAAAAGAATAATTTCATAGAAAGAGCTCAAAATTAATTCATTAGGGACTGACTGGTTCCCTGTCTGGAAGGCTTCTTATTAGTCAATATTGCAGGCAAAGAGTAGACTCAGACCGCCTTCCAGAGGGCAGCCAAGGAACCCTTGCTTTGTTCTCCTAGCAGGAAGCCAAAAAGTTCCATAAAATGTAAATCAGCATGTTTTGAGAAGACTCCATAAATTCTTTATTGGAGTAGAATTAAAGTAGTGTCACAACAAGGCCCTAAATGATTCACAAACAGCATTGCCTCACACAGTGCCATATCCATCATTTCCTGAACAGCTCCAGGGATGGGTACTCCATCATGTCCCTGGGCAGCCCTTTCCAGTGCCTGCCAACCCCTTGTAGGAAGAAATTCTTCGTGATGTCCAACCTGAACCTTCCCTGGCACAGCCTGAGGCCGTTTCATCCTGTCCTGTCCCTTGTTTCCCAGGAGCAGAGCCTGAACCCCCCTGGCTGCCCCCTCCTGTCAGGGAGTTGTGCAGAGCCAGAAGGTCCCCCCTGAGCCTCCTTTTCTCCAGGCTGAGCCCCTTTCCCAGCTCCCTCAGCTGCTCCTAGACACAGCTTGAGGGAAACTTGAGAAAAAGCAGAGAATCACCACAGTTACCTGTAGGAGGAGCTTGAGTCGAGTGATGCGCTGGAAGGGGAGGATGAGGAAGGATTTAAGTGAGAGGCGCTGGCATACTGGATCACTTTCCAGTCTCTCCAGAACTTGCTGGAACCCTGCATTTCCATTTCTGTGGGAGTGGCAAAGAAAAAAAAAGATATCCAGGCATCAGAGTAAATAAATAACCTTCCTAGTATCAGATTTCAGGGAATGTTGGAGTACTCCCAACAGTCAGGTTTTGTTCCTGGGGCAAGAGGTGTCAAGAAACTGTGCCACTCTACTACTGAAGAGCAAATATGGGTTTCTAACAGCTACAGGATGGCAGTACAGCTGTTATTATCTCTTTCCTCTTTCCACAGCCCTCTGGAGTGAAAGCCAGAAGTAACATCTACATTTCAACTCCCTCTGTCAGTAGTGCTCCTCTAATGGGGGACATGGTGGTGGTTTCGTGGTGGTTTGCACTCTGGTTCTTGATGGTCTGAAAAACCATTATCCAGCACAGTCATTTTTGCTCTCTTCAGTAGAGGGCAGACAGAGAATAGCCTGCAACAAGATCTGATATTAAGTATTCTTTTCCTCTCCAATGCTATGGGAGAGAAGCCTGAAGGAGCTCTGTCCTGCTGTCCCAAATGCCACTGAACTGAGGAAGGTTCTTCTGGGGGTGTAGTGAGAGCACTGCTTAACAGCCAATTCCTGCAGCATTCCCCATTGTTTGAAAGAGTTAATATTCAAGGAAGTAAGAGGGAAAAGGGTGTAACAAATGAGAAAAACTTACAGTAACCTCTGGAAGGTTTGCTCCTGATATGTCTGGTTTGTCACATATGGCAGATACACCCGGCGGAAGTCAGGGGCGTGTTTCAGAGCCACATCACACACATGGAAGGTGAACATGTCCTCTTCAAATTTCTCCTCCAAGTCAAAGAGGAAACTGCAGCACATGGATGTGGTGCCATAAAAGGAGAGGGAAATATCAGTGTCATTTAGTCTTCTAAAACTGTGACAGCCCACAGATAAGCATAAGATAGATCTTTATTTCTAGAGAGAGTGTAATGTCTGGACAATGACAATTTAGGGCTTGGTATCAGCAAGGAAAAAGCAGAGGCAAAAGACCTCTGTTCTTGAGAGGTCATGCTTCTACGGGCATGGTCAGGAAACAGCTGGAAACTAAGACCTCACCAGAACAATCCTGCTGGTAGAAATGGAAAAGGTAGCAGCAAACCTTACCAGCTTAGTGATTTATGTAGCCAAGCCTTGCAGGAGGAAAAGCAGAACAGAATCCTACAACATTTAGGATTCCTTGCATGTGGGGTCATGTCCACATTTCATGACTTATGCTCTAACGATTCACATTAGTTTCTGTCAAGTGATGGTTGTAACTTACTTTTTTTCCCTTTCCCCCTCCCCTTTTCATCAGGGCTCATGCAGCTGCCCCTTTTGTCTTGTATTTGGCAGGAGCTCGTTTGGGTTGGGGGTCTAGTTAGTCAAGTTTAATTGTAGTTGAAAGCAGTGGCACAAGGCTACATTACCATTTGGAACACTTTGATCCCCTGCAATGAGCTCTCTGCACAACTGAGCCATAATATCTGGGATTTAACACCAGAATTTACCTAAATTAGGTTACCCTGTCACCTAAAAAGGCAAATATTCCTTTCCAGGCAGTGTTGGTGTGTCATCACTAAGTGCTGCATCTGCCTTGAACAGTGAACACGCAGAAGAGTAGTGAGGAACGTTCCTGATGGAAGCACCACGTGCCTGTCAGTCCTGGAAGCAAAGGGCCGCGTCTCACCTGGCACTGACGTCGCGCACATCGGAGAGGCGGGAGAAGAGCCACTGGCGCTCCTGGTTGGTGAGCATCGCCTGGAGCTCTGCTGAGCGCTGGAAGTGATCCACTGCCACGTTCAAACTGCGCAGGTAGGATGCCTCAGATATTATCAGCTCAAACTTGGCCTTGAGAGAGAAAACAAGGGAGCACAGCATCAGTACACTGCACAAGTCTGTGAGAAATCCTACAGAGAGGAGACAGGGCAAAGCAGGAAAACCTCCCAGCACATAATGCAAGTAGGGTGTAATTACAGAAGAGAGGCTTTAGAAATGAAAGGCAAGCATGCTATTATAGACTTTCTTTAGAAAACGGACTTGTGGTATGACTTAAAAATAGCTACTTGCTCTCATTTTATTTCCCCTCAACACCACTTTGACAAGGCTCCCCATTTTACAAGCTCCCATAAAGTCCAGCACCTGCACCATGCACACTTTTCTCCTTCATCACGTTTCCCATGCTGTTGTTTTCACCTCTTTCTTTGGGTCCTCCAATCCGCTTCTCAGATGCTCTCATTTTCCTTACCCAGTTTCTCTGTGCCATTGTGCTGAATCCATACATCTCCCTGTCTCCTCTCAGCCCTGCAGCTCACACAGGTCAATTTGCTAAACTCACACAGGTCAATCTGATAAACTCACATTCTACCACAGAAAATACAATTTACTGGGGTTTTATTAGCATCTCTCACAAGCTTATGTGTGGGAAAATGCTGCAAGTCTTCTACTTTTATACTCCCTTTTGCATTGAGCATACTCAAAACTCTTTATCTTGTTCCCACTTTTCCCTGTGCCTGTTTTCATGGAGTTACTGATACAGTGCAGAGTCTGTCCTTCAGTGCTGCTTTTCTCTAAAATTCAGTGTTTCAGCACTGCTCTACTTCACACCCCATGCTGCTTCCAGGGGTAGAGGTGACCTCTGCTTCAACCACCTGCTTTCCCACATCAGTTTTTGCTCTCTGCTTTAACCCCTCTTCCAGACACTCTTTCTTGACCACAGACCACCCATTTACTGTGTCACATCTGTCCTTTACCTCTTGCAGCCTCTGCTCCTCACGGGACATGTTGAGCAGCATTCTGCTGCCCCGTATCATGGGGATGTCCTGCCAGAGGGATGCATTAGATGAGACTGACAGACGTTGCAAGTATGAGTCCTGGGGAGACAGCACTTTCCTCCGTAGCCTCGGGGAACTTGGGAAACTTGACTCTATATCCTCTGGATAATCCACTCTCTTCTGGCTTTGGATGGCCTTGTTCAGAACCACATCACTGTACTCCTGATACAGCAGTCTTGCTGTGAAGAAAGACACGTACATTTATCTCTTCTATAGTAGCAACTCACCCTCTGCTTCAACCTGGAGAAAACGCTGCCCCAGACTGGGACAGCCAAATTCAGGCAAAGCTCCCCAGCTGCCCAAGTGTACGGCAGGGCTCCAGCTGCTTTCCCTGCTCTCTAACACTCCATCCTCACTACCACCATGTGACAGGAGTCCCTCTGCTTTGTGCTCACTGCAAGGGTCAGAGAGGAGGGGGAGAGGGGGCTGCCACAGCACCCCAGGCAGGAGGCACTTACAGGAGTTGATCAGTTTGGAGTGCCGGCGCTTGAAGTTCTCCGTTGTGTCTGCAGGTTTCTTCTCTCTGCCAGGGAATAAGGATTTGAAAACCCAGAGTGAACGAAGGACACAGCACCAGAGATGGTTCATCCAAACCTTAGGAACTGCTCTGTCACACCAGGGACCTCTCCTTTTCCAACAAGCTCAAGCTCCACAAGCTTTACTTGACAAAGGGCAAAGTTTGGCTTAATGGAAAGGCTGTCCTGAAGGCACAGAAATACCTCTGTTGCAGTAGGGTCCTCTTCAAGAGAGCATAGACTGAAACACAGGCCTAGGGCGTGTAATTATAGTTTTCCATTCCTTATCATCATCTTTGGTAACTCAGAAACAATGGAGGTGTCTGTGCTGCACAGGGATGGGGAAAATTCTCAGGGTATTTGACAGACTCACCGCATTATAACTGTTTCTGAGCTGACTGGTGGTTCCCTGTGTGCCTTGTGAGCTTCTTCCTCTGAAGGAACAGAAGAAACCTCTGCATAGAAGACAATTGGAAAGTAAACAAATCAGTCCATTTTTAGAGTCAAGCTACAATCCAAATGATACACAGATACCACTTACCTATACCCCACCTAAGGGGCAGTCTGGAGTTGGAGTAGAGGTGCCCTCATGACATTTGTTTCTGGTCAGAAACATTCTAGTTTTAATAATCCTTGACATTACTTAAAATTTACATCTGTTAGCCACATTTTACTTTTCACACAAAGCAAAAGGCTGACATTTGAGGGAACGACAGTAACTCTAAGAGCTTCCCTCTCCAGTGTGTACTGCCTGTGTGCCCTTTTGGGTGCAGTCCTTACACTCTCAGCTGCTTGGGCCAGGCATCAGGACATCAGGGGAGCCAAAGTGTAAAAATTGAGAAAGCATAGCTTTGCCTTTTGGTTTGTGAGGGATTTAATCAAATAAGGTGTGATGAAATTCTAAATCTGAAATAACTGGAAGCAGAAAAAGGAAGAAAGCCCAAAGACTGAGCTGCAGTTATGGGTAAGGGGAAAGACAGTTCTGTTGCCTTGAATGTTTTAAAATTTGGAACCAAGAATTTACAGGTCAAATATATGAAAAAATCTTGATTCAAGTTCTGCTAAACCTTTTATACCCCTCCACAACTCCTCCTTTTCCTCTGTGCCAAAAATCCAGCATGTTGCAGAGCTTCAAAAGTAAAGTAAGAGCTGAAAAGCAGCAATTATTTAAAGTTCATGTAAGATGTAGTAAAGAACAGACATACATCCTGACAGCAAGTACTGCTGAATGAGCTGCATTACAGAAGATGCATGTTTTCCACTTGTAACATCAGTGATTTGACTTCTGTGCAAGCTGGGACCTTGAGTTTGACAAATCTGCGTTCTTATCTGTACTCTCAAATCCTGCGCTCGCAGGAAAATCATCTTTTTACAAGGTCAAGTGGGAACCTAAAAGTGCCAGTTGCAAAATAAGGGGAGGCAGCAAATAAACAAGTGATAAGAGATAGGGGCTACTGAGTGTGTGTGCATGGTTCTTCCTTACTGCCTCGGGGATCCATGAAATAAGTTAATTGTTGCAGGTATTAGTGTGGAATGGGGGGACTGAGCCCCAGAATGCATCGCTACTCAAGGGAACAAGCAGGATGCACAGGGCAGCAGAGAGGAGGGAGTGGACAGCTGGAAAGGGAAGCTTGGGGCAGGAGAGGAGAGGGCTGGAGCAAGTAGTATCACCAGAAAGGCACAAGAGCCGTGCTAAGCTCTCAGCTCTCATGCCTCTCCATCACGTTGTCTATTTAATTTAATCCTACTTTTTGATAACTGCGCTAAGTTGGAGGGGGGAAGGAGGAAGGGAAATGGAAGAGACGACTCACGCTGCAAGATGTCTGGTGGTACTGACATCCTCTTCAGGCCCTGACGGTGCCAGTCCTTGGTTTTTACGCGGCTTTTAATTGGGTTTTCTTGATTGGCTGCTGGCTCCTGCACAGCTACCCCAATTTTTTTTTTGTCTGGCCAACTTGATGATTTTTCCAAGGGTGCATGTTTGGCCATTTGTTCCTTTGGCTGGTGTCCTCCTTCCAGCCTTTGCCTGACCCTCCTCTCACCTTCTGTTTTCTCTGTGACTGCCAGTGGAGCCAGGATGTTCTTTGTGTCCACACCAAAGCTGCCTGCGGGCTGCTCCCATCGCAGCTCCTCGTCCTGGCAGGTTGTTCTGGTGGTCGGTGGCGATGGAGGGCTGAGCTGGAAGAAGTGGATTGGATTGGTGAATGCAAGCATTGGAAGGAGCTGTGCAGAGTCTCTGCTCTTGGAGTCTGGGGATGTTATCAAGCCTTCCAACGAGGGCCAAGAAGGGTGGTCAGGTGAGGATTTTCCACTCTCTATATCCATGTGGTGATCCGCTGTTTCGGGGCTGGTGTCAGAGCAGCCAACCAACATTTCGCTTCCAAGAGCCGAAAAACTTTTGGTCAGCAAACTGACCCCTGAGTCATCAGAAGTCTCTGTATCATGGGGACCTGAGTCACCGAGATCCCACTCTCCACTTACTGGAACAAGGTCATCTCTCTCTGCTAGACTTTCTCCATCAGAAGCAGAGGCCACAGAGTTGGAATCAGATGCAGAGGTGGCAGTCCGGAGAGGATGGCTTAGAGCAGGGTGAATGGCTCCCAGCTTATTGTCATCCATCCCACAGCTGAGGGGGGGCCTGGAGTGTGGTCCAGGGGCCAGCGACTGGTAACCTTCAGGGGCTGGAGGTGGAATAAGGTGATTTGCATGGAGTGCAGGGGCCTGAGCTTGACTGGACCTTTGGACATGGGAAGGAGGATGAGGAAGCTGTTTGGCATCAGGCTCAGACACCAGAGGTAGGCTTGAGTGGGACACAGGGGACAGAGGATGTCCTTGCTGGTTCACAGTAAGGACCGTATCGTCTTCAGAAGGCCAAGTCAGGGTGCTCAGGACACTGGAAATTCTGGATCCAGGCTCTTTTTGGTAGAAACTGCAGTCAGGCTCATCAAATAAAGGCACTTGTTGTGCTTTATGATCCACATTTGTTCCCATTTCTTTTCCTTGGATAATGGCACTTTTTTCAGGGGAGTTTTGCTGAATTGTCTCTGAGTAGCTCAGGGGAGTGGAAGTCCTTCCTGGTGTTTGGGATGGTTCCAAAGGCCCTGCAATACTAGCCACAGACTGCCTATCCCCAGGAAGGCTCCCTCGTAGAGGAAGGGAGCTCGTGTACATCACAGAGAAAGAATTTGGGCCACTAAGGTCCTCATGAAAGCCTTCCTCAGAAGTAAGGAATTCATGGGAAGTCTTGGCCTCCCCTCCATCTGTCCTTAAAACAGCAGTTTCTGCTGGTGTTGGGTCCCACCCTTGTGCAGGAGCAGCTTGGTTGGGTGGCTTTCCTGCAGAGTCTGGCAGCTCGTTCAGGAGGGTGCCAGGACAGTGCTCGGGAGTCACAGAGGCTGTTCTGGCACCCTCCTGCTCTGGGACAGACACTGACACCACTGAGGTGAGCTCTGAGGGGGAAGCTGGAATGAAGTCCCAAAGCTCAGCTTTTCCTGTAATGGGATGAAGATCTATGGGATCAGGTGGCTCCAAGTTACTGGTACCAGAGGAAGGGTGTGCTGGAACAGGAGCCTCTGGGTTCTCTGAGCTGAAAGGTGCTGTTACCCTTCCACAGAGTGGTGCCTCTCTTTCATCAAGCCGCTGGACAGCTTTTCCATGACCATCACTGTGCTCATTCTCCCTGCCCACTCGTGTCTTATCATCCCAGTGAGCTTCTCCAATATCCTGACCACCGATGGAAAAGCGGCCAGAGTCCTCCAGGTCTTCTGCCTGGTCAGAGACGTGGCGTACGTGTGGAGTTTCCCCCCCTGGGTTCAGGTGATTTGAGGACAGAGGGCTGACAGCAGGTGGCTGACATCCAGCATCTGCTTCTGTGACACTGGCTTTCAGCAGGACATCCTCACCAGGATGCTGATCCATAGAGACACGTTCCCCAGGAGGAAATGCTGATCCTGTTTGCTCAGACAAGGAAACATACTCCAAACTACACACATCCACATTATGCCTGGGAGCAGAAGGTATCTCTGACCCAAAAGCTGATGATAGAACCTCTAGT
This sequence comes from Struthidea cinerea, assembly GCA_013397865.1. Lineage (NCBI taxonomy): Eukaryota > Metazoa > Chordata > Aves > Passeriformes > Corcoracidae > Struthidea > Struthidea cinerea. Next base: position 670,063 of record VZTI01004492.1, read on the forward strand.
TTGAGCTCTTCCTCCAGTCTGAGCTCTTCCCTCTGCATTTGTTCCTGCTCATTTTGTCCCTTGTTTTTCTGACCTTTAAGCTCCAAAGGTTTCCCTTCTTCTGGCAGATTCTGCTCTTTGCACTCTTCCTCTTCCTGCTGAAGTTCAGACACTGCCTCCTCCCGAGCTGGCTCCTTATGCTGTGAAGCATTCACTTCCTCCATCCTTTTAGCGGTACTCTTTCCTTGGAAAGCACTCTCTGCTGAAGGGGCAGGTCTGCCCTCAGTTTTTCTGTGATCATCTTCTAGATGAAGGCATTTGGAAGCAGATGAGTTCTCTTTAGGAACCATTCCCTGGTCTTTGACCATGCTGGTATTCCCTGTTTCACCAGCTGGGGTGTTTCCATCTGCTTGTAGTGAACTCATTTGGCTGTCACGTGTTAAGGTGGAAGACAACTGATGGGAAGAGAAAGATTCTGTATTCTCTTCCAAACCCTGAGGTGCTCTTAAGCTTTCCTGAACATCTTCAGAAGTGCACGGTTTAGCTGTGTCTTCTACAGCCCCCTCTGAGGTAGGCTGCTCATCAGGTGCTGGTGCCACCTTTTGGGTGCTTTGCTCCTGCTCTGCACCAGCATCAACCTCCTGCAAAGAATCCTTGGAGATGTTACCCAGAAAGGGTTCAGCCTTATAATGCCCTTCTGAAACAGTTTTACAGACCAAAAAGCACTTGGGTGTCTCTCTCTGAGAGGAAATGGCATCAGCCAAAGGGGATTTTGTTTGCTGGGCCTGAGGGTCTGAGCCAGGAAAAGCCAGTTCTGCCTGGCACTGAGGAAACTCAGTGTTGAGGTTCATAGCCTGCAGGATGGGGCTGCCAGGGGCTGGCTCATCCTGGACTCTGCTGTGAGAAGAAGGGTCCTGGTTGCTTTCCAGGTCAACCAGTTCCAACTGCCTAAGTTGCAGAGAATAATCCAGTCCACCTTTCTCTAAAAGCATTTCTCCTTCCAATTCTGAGAGTCCCTTTTGAGGCTCTGTATCCCCTTGGCCTTGTTCCAGTCCTGCTGGCACTTTTTGCATTGAGTTAGAGGGTCTGCCCAGCATCTCTGCTGCTTTCTCTGGAGCAGCAAGGCAGTCCTTGGGTGTGCTGAGCTCTGCTCCCTTTGCAGAGTTAGACGGGCTGGTGCTCATTTTGGCTGCTGTGTGAGTGGCATGATGCTCTCCTTCCACGGCTGAAGAATCCCAGGCTTCCCCAGTGGTGCTGCTCGCTCCTGGGGGAGTGGTACCTCCCTCACTCGTTTCTTCAGACTCCATCAGTGACACATCCTGCTGAAGAAGAATGCATTTTTCTGTTACTACTTCACAATGATACGATGGATCTAATTCACTGCTTCTACTGCAGCTGATAAAAACCAAAAACAAAACAAACACCACATACCTAGTGGGTGATAAGAGCTGGGAAACAAACACAAAGACTGAGACTAGGCAAACACCAGATGTAAGCTTGCAGTATGACAGTAACAGCGAAATAAACCCACTGGTGTCTTTTTAGTTTCACATGCAAATGCACAAAGTGACTTTGGTCGAAGAGCAGAGGTGCTGAGCTCTCTGCAATAGCTGCAGGGCAACTTATGAAAAGTGGTGGCCATGGCTGGGTATCTCAGACCCAAAAGGGGGTACCAGAAGGCATCCAGAGAACAAAAAAACTATCAAAAATCTCCATTAATTTTCCTGGGGCATGGTGGACAAATACTCCTGGCCTCTTCTAGCTGAGTCTTCAAGTTCTCTCTGATTTTTGCCTGTTCTTTGGAGCTGATGGCTCTCTTTACAGATCTTCTGTGTAGGTCTGGACCTCATTGCAAATGATCACAGAAATTAATTAACAAGACACAGGAATGTAAGAATTTGATTAACAGGTAACGAGGACATGACACAAGACACAAGATATTTGAAGGCTGTAAACCACATGGGTTGAGAGGCGTAGCTCTGGTGTGTGTGGACTAATCTACAGACTTTAAAGAGAAACCACGTCATCATTTAGTCTACTCTTTTAGGGAGGGGGAAAGAAAAGACAAAAAAAGCCATCTCAGGATTGTTGGACAGTTTCCCAAAGGATATAGTGGAATTTCCCATCCACGATTGCATTTGAAGTTCAGACATGACAAAGCACTAGGGAATGCACATTTGGGATATGTCTGTGACAAGGACGGAAGACTCTGATTCACCACTTTTATCTTTCTGGCTTCTACCGTGACCCACAATCCCTACCTAGAAAAAACCTGAGAAAGAGACAAACCACTGTGGCTGCCTCCCTTTTCTTCTATGGTGATTTCCTTGTGCTCGAGTGGCTCCATAGTCACAAGTACCAACTTCTGATCCCACACAGAAAGTAAAAGCAGTAAGGGCATAATTACATCTGAACTAATTGTCCCAGTTAGCTCCATGGCCAGGGCACGCCTGGCCTGAAAGCTGGTTTAGCTTCTATTTTCCCTTACGTCAAGTGAAACAAAACACCTGCTCTGAAGGCAAGGAGCGCATGCTCTGGGGTTAGGACTGAAGCATTTTATACACCTTCATCATGGATACTGTCATCACAGAATCATAGAATGGTTTGGGTTGGAAGGGGAATTAAAAATCATCCAGTTCCAACCCCCTGCCATGGGCAGGGACACCTTCCACTATCCCAGGTTCCTCAGAGCCCCTGAGCAAAACCTGGCCTAGAACACTTGCAGGGATGGGGTAGCCACAGCTGCTCTGGGCAACGTGTACCAGTGCCTTGCCACCCTCATATTAAAGAATTTCTTCCAAATGTCAAATCTAAATCTCTCCTCTTGTGGTTTAAAACAGATCCCCCTTGTCCTATGACTACCTGCCCACGTAAAAAGTAGCTCTCCCTATTTCTATACACCCCTTTTAAGTACTGAAAGGCTGAAATGAGCTCTCCCTGGAGCCTTCCCTTCTCCAGGCTGAACAACCTCAATTCTAAAAAAAAATATGAGGAAAATAACTGAGTTGGCCAATTGAGTTAACGTATCAGTTAACTTTTTCCTGTGTATTTTTTCTCATGTAATCTTTAATTTTTGTTTATAGTGAAAAGAGTCTTTCTTACAAAACCAGGCCAAAACCAGGGTCTTTCAGCAATTTGGATTTTCCCTCCCAAGCAGTGAGCAGTTGTAATAGTTACAATTTCAACAAAGAGTATGTTTCAAAGAGATGCGTCCATTCACGGAGTTCCCGTGGGGTTTTCACCAGGTCTTGCTGCTGTCAGCTGCTACTAAACCACCTGGATGCTGCTAAACTGTCCTTTCAAAGGTTTCACATCAGATCACTCTTGTGCTACACTGCTCTTAGCTCTCCTGGCTACCCCACCTGAGTCTCCTCAGCTCCAGGCCTAGAAAAGTACTACTCCTCATACCTAATACAGACAGTTTTCAAAAACAGGCCCCTGGAGCAGAGAGACTGTTTAGGGAGACACGAGCTGCTGCCTAAGGAAGGTTTACTATTACTAAAGATAGGAAGGCTCATAAAGGTCTGAATAGTTAAGGTTCTCAAACTCAAGCCCACGCTTTGTCAGGGGAAGAAGAACTCTTGCTCACTGTGGTGTTTCACAGACGTACACAGCACTGAATTTCCTCTTATTAAGCTCAAAACCCCAGCTTCCACTTCCATGGCTCTGTTGCAAGGATTTGGACAGGTGAAAGGACGAGTTTAAAGCTGCATTTGGAGCAGTTCCATGATGATACTGGGAGGCAGGGTAGAGGGAGGTGCACAGCACATCAACACTGGAAGCTGCCAAGTGGGATTTGTCTCATCATATTACTGCCAGGTGTTTTGCACACCTCAGGGAGAGCAAGAGAGGAGCTTTGGGAAGTGAGGCAGGAGAAGGAGCAGGCAAACTTTCTGCAGAGACAGGAGGGGAGGACTTATGCATCTCGCCAGGGAAACTGTTAAGCTCCTGGTCGAAGGCTGGGTGCACCGTAGTAGAAGACAGGTGTCTGCAATAAGGATTTCATGGAGATGGAAGAGGAAATAATAAAACAAGACTGACAGCACCTGTAGTCTTCACATGCAGAGCAGCTACGTACAAGAGCCCAGTAATTACCAGAAGACAGTGCCTGTGAACACTGCCATATTAAACTCCCAATGCAGGTCTGCTCCATCAGAGGAGGGCCCATGAGACCCCCAGGAGCTCAGCTACCCAAAGCAAACTTTCAATTAGCATCTTCAGCAGGGCCAATAACATGACAGAGCAGCACACAGGACCTATCTAGCATCTGCCACTAGGCAGGATATGCAAACTCTCACAGATAATTCACTGTTTCCCCTTTCGGGGCTTACTGATCTTTCACATCTCTCACTGGATCAGATGTTGGGCTGGCCATCACTCCCTCATAAGCTCTATCTGTGAAGCAAGGGAAACCAATGTTCCCTGTTGAGATAAAGCCAGTTACATTCTTCTCCCAAGAGGGCCTGGAAACCCAGGACTTCAGCTCCCATGCACCCAGCTTGTAGGTGATTGCAGGTGCACGGAACCCCTCCAAGCTGGAACAGTGAGAGGGAACAGCTAGCCACATGCCAGCATGAAAACAGAGGGGCGATGCTTGGTCCTGCTGGGAACAGCTAGCCACATGCCAGCATGAAAACAGAGGGGCGATGCTTGGTCCTGCTGCAGTCATAGGCACAAAATCTGAGAGGGGAAGGGTGCAGGAGGTAGCCTGGTGAGCAGAACAGGCCAGCACTGAAAGTACAAGGGCACAATCCATCCACAGCTTTCCCAGATTACAAAAGGCAATGTCGTACTTCCTTCCACTGTGGGTTAATTCACCTGGACGGAGATGACAAACACTTCTGGTTTTAAATAGAAAGTACCTCAGCTTCCCTCCCCCCTTCCTCCAACAAACAAGAAAGGAGCAATAACAAGTGCTATCAAGCACAGACAAGCCCTTCAGATAGCCAGGAAGCAAGGCTACACACAAGTGGAGCCCTGAGATCCTCCTCCCCCAAAAGTGGGAAGAGACAGAGCTTTCTGCCTGCCACCTTGGCCCTCCCCGCGAGGTGCCGGGTGCCGCCCGGCCGCCCTCAGCCCTGCTCCCCATCCTGCTCCCCTGCCGCAGGCCATGGGGCAACCCACACGCCCAGGCTGCTGCAAACACGCTCCCAGCAGAGAAAGTCCTGCCCTGTGATGCGGGGATGGAGCTGCTCTGGCCCAGTTGCAGCCGTGAGCTTCTGGCAGCGAGGGGAGAAAGCTGTTCACAACATCTGAGTGGCATGGGCAAGGACACCCATTTTCTTATTGAAACAAAGGCTTTCCCAAGTAGTCCCTAGTTTGGGCTTATCCCTGCTGGTACAGGCACAGCCTGGTGTAGAAATGCCAAAGCTGGCTTTAAGGGCTGTAGCTCAGGCAGGAAAGAGCTCCGTGTTTGGCTCTAACACCCACCCAAAAACCAACAAGCCTGAGCCTTTTCCTGCTATCTCAGCTTGGTTTAATCATCCTGGTCACACAGTTCAGGTACACTTTACAAGGAGCTGAAAGAGGGGAAATTTAGGTTAGATATTAGGAAGGAATTCTTTCCTGTGAGGGTGCTGAGGCCCTGGCACAGGTTGCCCAGAGCAGCTGTGGCTGCCCCATCCCTGGCAGTGTTCAAGGCCAGGTTGGATGGGGCTCTGAGGAACCTGGTCAATTGGAAGGTGTCCCTGCCCACAGCAGATGGGTTTGGGACTAGATGATCTTTAAGGTCGCTTCCAACCCCTTAACATTCCACAATTTGAATCAGCTCAGGGCCAGCCTTTCTCCTTACAAACTCCAGAGCTCAGTGTGCAGGACAGCACCATCTCTCCCAGGAAGCCACACATTGGATTTCAGTTTGGTGAGACACCCACGAAACTGAACACAAAGCCTGCCCTGTCACAAGCCTCAACTTTTATATTTCCTCAGCTAGTCCTGCCATGCTTAGGCTGGCTTCCTCAGCTGCGTGTCCCTCCACGTGAGAGATTCCCACTGCACATATTCCCCTGCAAAGAAACAGTCACCAATCTTCACACACCACCCTGGGCTGCTCTATCGCTGTACAACCCATCAAGGGAGGTGAAGGAGGGGGGTCAAAACTCTTGAGCTCAGGAAGAGATAACACAGGGTGCTAGAGATAAGAAGGAAGGAGGGAAATAATGTTACATGGAGTCAGCTTTGAGGGCATGGAGAGCAGAAGGAGCTTTGCTGAAGGAAAGGACTTAGAGAGTAAGAAAGGTGGTCTAAAAAAGCAAAATAACGTAGAGTCTGCTGCTGTGCTACACAGCGCTGGTAATGTTCTGGGAACCAGGAGCTGCCTCAGGTGTCTTAGGTAGGGGAGAACAAAGCAAAGCTGCCAGTAGTACCTGACCTCCTGGAAAATGCGTCTGAGCTGCTACTGAAGCTTGAGAAACACGAGGGAGACCTCCCAGTCATACCAGTGCAGAGAGTTTGCCCAAGTTTTAACACACCCGGTCGCATCTCACCAGCTTTCACTCGTGGTAGGCACACTCAAGATACACTGAGCCTATTAATTATCTAATGACTCACCACCTGAGGGGAAAAAAAAAAAAAGGATACTTTTCCATACTTTTCTTACATTGGTTTCTACTGAAGTAGATTATAATACTTAATGCTAACAAAAAACAAATTGTCAGAGAAACATGAATTTGGGTTGAAAAAAATTTCATCTTGGAAATTGCTACTGAACATTTGGCAAACAGCGAGTGAAGAACATGGCTTGAATTGTACATTGCACCTCCCAGAGATGCAATAAAAGTGATTCACTCTTAAGATAAAATGGGGTCACCGGTACAGCAAAAAACCCAGTTCACTCTAAGCAGAGGTTAAGTTTATATTCATAAAAGTAATGGGTAAGCCTTAATACATAAGCAGTCTTCCAATATGAGAATAAACAAGAATAGTGTATGATTCTCACTGCTGGAGCTCAGCAGAAGGATTATTGACACTACTTGGAGAACAGCAGAACTCCCACAGTGAAAGTAATGTATTGAGTCACTGCAAGTTGCTCTGTGCAGGTCCTCTACAAACTCTGGGGTTGGAGACACAACTGACAGAAACATCTGGAGCACAAAAGGCGGCAAGAACTTCCCCAATTACTTCCCCTATGACATTTTATGCAGAAGTGGCTGCTAGCAGCTTGCTGTACACATTCCTAGATGGCATATTTGCCACGAAATCAAGGACTTCCCAGTTGCTCTTTGAGCAGGATGATTCAGGACCTTCACGGGAGAGATTCTCCAGGTAGCAGCAGAAATCTCGGAGTCTCCTACTATGCTACAGACCCATGAGCCAGAATCCCACGCTGCTGTTTTTGAGTCTCAGATTAAAGAACACTCATGTTTGCACCAAACCATTCTGACAGATGCAAATGCGCTTAAAACATCAAAGGACCTGGAAACACACTTGAAAGCTTGGCCTTGCCCAGCCTGCACAGTGGAACCATTTGTGAGCACAGCTGTTGTCACGTTACCTGTACCCGTCCCGAGCACAGTTAAACTACAGGCAGATAAGGATGAACAATATTCAGCAAACTGAACTGGGACAAACTGTCCTGCCCTGCAGAGAGGGCCTCCAAAGTTATCCTGTCCGATGCAAGTACGTAATATAACCTCTTTCACAGCCAGATCAAGTTCCACCTTGAAAATTGTCAGATTTCTGGTAGCTGTCAGAGCCCCACAGAAGATAAAGCTGGAACATTTTAGCAGTGTGGGATAATCGACAAGCTGAACACCGATATATACCCAGCCAGAAATATACTGGCAAAATCCTGCTTTTGTATCAATAGGTAAAGTACAGCCTATGCAACTAAAAAAATGCTAAAATAGCCATAAACTTGCACTTGTATATCATTCCATGGTAGTGACAGCACAATGTCATCAGCCTTAACAGCAGCAGAAAACTGTGTCATGCTCTGGCTTCAATATTGTACCACCAATTGGAGAGAACAATAAAAAATTGTTGGATTCAGAATCCCATGAGATAGCAACCACAACAACAAAATCACACATTTATCCTCGTGTTGTGCCCTCCGAATGCATGTTTTCAGCCTTAGCTCCCCATAGCAGTTTTAATTACCTTATGACTCCAGCAATGAGATTTGTTTGAAAAAGTGATGAGATTTGTAACATAACCAAAAATACTTGGCAATACTGTAACAGTGATGGAGCTTTGTATTGAAAACTGCAGCTAAAGAAAGAAAAAAAAAAAAATCCATCCAAAAGGGATGTAGGGATGTGTGTGGGAGAAACAGGTTTTGGTACAACTCTCCCCTAACCCAGCTTCTCCGGGAACAAAACATTTTTTTCTTGGAAATTTAACTGGTGTCCTTAGATCGAAGAAGCTACAACGAGACAAGTTTGCTATTGGAAGCAAAAAGTATCAGATATAAATAAAATGTTATAAGAAATGTAAATGTGGGAAAGCACCAGCGGGGACCCCTTCCCTCTCCCTTGTGGAAAAATAGCTTCACACACCCAAAGCCACAGGAATTGTGTGGGTGCTGAATAGGAAGGTACTAATGCAAACACATGGAAAACTTGTTGTTACTCACGGTCTAAGGCTTGTATGGCCAACTGGCACAGGTTTATTGTGCACATCACAACATTTTCTGTTTCTCATACAGTCCCACTTCCTAGAATCATGTGGTTATGTGAGAGTTCTGCCTTACAATTAAGAAAAAAATGGATGTATGGACTTTAATGGGCATGGAAAAGGCCTGCAAAACTAAGTATGACTCAAAAATTAGATCTCGCTGTCTGGGTTTATCTTAATTTCTTAATCCGAAACCTTAATTTGTGACTAAGGAAAGGAAGGGCAACTCCCCCTTCCCTCTCTGCCTGATCCCTGTTTTTTCAAAGGTTGGGACTGATGACAGTGCGGAATATTTAGGTCTGATGCAGTGAGCTACATGAGCTACCAGAAACTAAAAAAAGGGCAGTGAAATACACTGTGATATAATTGGGTTAACAAAGATGAATGATCAAATCTGTCAGGCCCAATGTAGATATTTGCAGATATTCTGCAAAGTTCATTTGTTTATAGTCCATTCCTTAAAAAAAAAAAAAATTCCTTCTGCTGCTGACTGTACAAACTATCCCACACCACCTGGAATCAGATCTTAATAAATTTCGACTAAGTCTTGATGTGGAGCCCTGAAAATCCAGAACACCTGAAATCCAGAAGAGACCAATTTACTATGCATCCAGGTTGCTGCCAACATCTCCCTCGTGCCTGTGCACACGTGACCATGTATGAGCCATCCCAGGGAGCTGTTGAGCCAAAAAAAACCAACCCAGGAGCAGAGTGATGTGAGCAGCCATAAGGGTGTGACACAGGAGAAAAGATAAGTAAGTACAGGTAAACCTGACAGCTCCCTGCAGTAGTTGTGTATAGAATTAGAGAATGGTTTGGGTTGGAAGGATCTTTAAAGATCATCTCATTCCAATCCCTTGCCGGGACACCTTCCCTATCCCAGCTTGCAGGGGGACACATGCAGGGACACCTTCCACTATCCCAGCTTGCTCCGAGCCCCATCCAGCCTGGCCTTGGACACTTCCAGGGATGGGGCAGCCACAGCTTCTCTGGGCAACCTGTGCCAGGGCCTCAGCACCCTCACAGGGAACAATTTCTTCCCAATGTCCCATCTAGCCCTGCTCTCTGTCAGTGTGAAGCCATTCCCCCCTGTCCTGTCACTCCAGGCCCTTGTCAAGAGTCTCTCGCCATCTTTCCTGTGGGTTCCCTTCAGGCACTGCAAGGCCACAATGAGGTCACCCCAAAGCCTTCTCGTCTCCAGGCTGAACAATCCCAATTCTCTCAGCCTTTCCTCACAGCAGAGCTGCTCCATCCCTCAGACCATCCTGGTGGCCTCCTCTGGACCGGCTCCAGCAGGTCCATGTCCTCCCTGTGCTGGGACCCCAGAGCAGCAGTACAGGCTGCACGAGAGGACAAGAACACGGGGCTGGGCAGCAAAGCAGGAGCAGGAAAGCAGAAACCTGGACTTAGCCCTGTGTTCTGGTGAAACCACACCCAGGATCCACAGGCCAGTTCCTGACGCTCTAGCGTAGGTGTCTCTCCATGTGTGACTGCCAAGCACTCCACACACAGAGCCAGGTGCTCCCTCGGCAGCCCACACACACCAACGGCAGCAGAGCAGGGGAGTTTTACACCCTTGGTCCTGGCCCTCTGCTAGGAACACATCTGCTGCCCTCCCAGGTGAGAAGGGGGCATCAGGGGAAGCAGGATATTCTAATTGGATTTACAACCATTTCCAAATGAGCCATTGTTTTTATGGTTTAATGTTTCCTTGTCTCGTTATTGCCACTGACTCTGTCGTTCTGGTGAACCCACAGACAGCCTTCTCCCCGTAGGAAAGGGCTGGCTCTGAGGGGATGTTGCACGGAATAGAGGTGAATTAGGAGACAGCCCCTGGGAGCAACTCTGAAAACAAGTAACAACATGTAGGAGATCCTCGGAAAAGCCCTGGAAACCTCCTCAAACCTTCTGCAAAGTCTAGCATGGAAACACTCCAAAGGGAAGGGGAGGGGAAGACATTCTTGTGACCTTGTCTTTCAGCTCAAGCTGTGAAAAGTTGTATAAATCAGGGGTTTAAATGCTGTAACTGATATACATCAATCTTAGAAAATGTTTTTTATAACCAGCTTTACCAATTACTACAACCTTATTTCAAAGTTTATAGTAGTAATTACATAGATGTTGTAGTTAAGATTTAGCATTAGTTCCTAATACTGTCATTAACACAGCATATTATAAAAATTTTAGAAGAAAAAAGTAGAGCCCGACAGGTAGAATCTTTAAAAAAATTAAGAAACAGCACACACAGGTGAACAATACTGATATTCCCTATTTCAGTATTATTTCCCCTTCTTTGTCAATGGGCAAAAATTATGTCCATGTACTTTCATGTGCAGTACACCTCCAACTGTGGATTACTTTAAAGCATTAATTCTATACCAGCTCAGAAATCTCACCAGCCTTTCTATGATGCATTAATCAAAATATTTTCCCCATTTTAATAATTAAACAAGTTTCAATGCATAAGGAACTATTAGAGATATTTTAATCTTTCCCTCCTCCATTTTCATTTTTCTGCATATGAATGAGGGGGCAGAGTCTGCTTCCCACCACCACCCTTCTAGATTTCCTAAAATAGCACTCCTTGATGGCTGCATGGCTCTTCAGATATTAGCTGAGCAATCAGGATCCTAAGATTGCCCTTTGGTAGTCTTTGAAGACATCAACTCTGACTCTTCTTGACTGGCCGACGGCTTCCTTTTCCTCAGCCCTGTGGCATGTAAAACCACCTCTCTCTTTCCCCTCCCAGGTCCCACCTTATCAGATGGCAATGCTGAGGAGTAAAACAAGGTCTGTGTGCCTTAAATTCACCCAAGCTCCTGACTTCAGTGTGCTGGTGAGAAATTAGAGGATGAGGCAACTTAACAGTGGCCGTGAGTAACAGTGGAAAATCAAACTGATACAATTTCCTTCACAAAACGACAGCTCTGGCTGAGGAATGCAAAGTCCTCGCGTCCCCTGGCCTACGCAGGAGTGCATGGTATATTCTAATTGGACTGGCGAGTACCTTCCCATCCATGAGAGACTTCCCCTGGGAAGCCATAGGCACCAGGCAAATGAAATCAGAGACTCGGCTCCTTTGCCTTCCCATTACCTACAACGCGCTTTGATCAGCGGCGCATAAATAAACACGAAAACGTCCCATCTCTGCCAAGGTCAGTGAGATGTAGCAGAGTTCTGCCAGTGCAGCCTCACAGGCAGCTCTCAGCTGTACCTTCTGACACTGCCCAACCTCACCTGAACAAGTCCATTGGACTTGGCACGGTGCAAAATGCTTTGCTGTGCTTAAAAAAAATCACTGGACATAACAGCAAAGAGTACGATGTGGTGTGACCACTGTAGTTTGGGAAAGCTAAGAGCAATAGAGCGCCTCAAGGGGAAGGGCTGGGATTGCCAGTGGACTATGCCCAAAAAGGAGGGAAGAGCCAGAGCTATCCCTCTTGGAGTCCTCTTCCCAAACACCTTCCTGTATGGAAAATTTGGTCTTACCTCTGCCAGACTGATGCACCTGAGGAACCCAGCTTTCAGCACAGATGCTTGCTGCCTGTTACTGAAGCCAGCACCTCACGTCTTCCATGTGTGCCAGCCAAGGTGCAGTTACAGCTGTACCCGCAGAAGGACACACAGCACCACTGCTTTTGATGAAAACATGGGCAACACCCCAGCATTCCAACAGCATTTTGGCTATTCCTGCACTTGCCCTAACAGAAGGTGACAAAGATGCACCCTGCTGTTTTAAGTCTTGCCTCTCCTCACGGCTATGGCTTATGAGCAGTTAAACACAGGTGCAGAAATTTCAAGCCAGTGGGGCCCACAAAGGATAGCTGTTATCACCAGTAACATAATTCAGGCTGGAAGGAGAACACACATTAGGATACCGGCAGCTCTCCTTCCTTCAATGCCCCGCTGCAGCCATTCATTAAAAGGAGTATCTACAGAAGACTTAGATTGCAACTAGTTTTTGGGTAATTTTAAGGCTACCAAGAATGGTGCCTTCATCCAGCAGAATTTCCAGTTCCTAATTCTAGCTGTTTGCAGCAGTTTCTGCCTGTCTGAGGGTCATCTGTATGGGGTAATAGTAACCCCTCCTACCTCACAGCCATGCTCTGAGGATTAGGCAGGGAGTGGCTGCTCAGTGTACTGAATATGCAAAGCCCTGTTACAAACCTCGTATCTGATTGCAACCATAAGCAAAGTCTTATTTAAGCAATCCCTTCCCCAACAAAAATATATCAACTGCTCACTCTGTTCTTTCCTTCCGTGTCTTTTTGCCTCCAAGTTCTTCCAGATAACAAAACACATTACTAAGATGTTTTCCTTTTGTGCTGTAAAGTTGTTTACTACAAATAATAGAGATTTTTCACACAATGTAGTTGTTGTTTTGGCTCATTCTGGTATCACACTTGTACTTGTGGAGGGATCTCACTGCCCAGTCAGTGAAAGCCCCACTCCCATAACCTCACACATGTCAGATATTCACAGTTGTCTATTTCTCACTGTGCCCACATTCAGGGGAGACCTTTTCTCCAATTCTATCAATTTTATGAACTTGGGACATACAGCATCAGATATTTGTTGCTCCCACTAAACACAACTGTATTTCACTACCAAACCATAGTTTAAAACCAAGCTGGTGTTTTTGCACATGCTTGCCTTGACACTTCTGTATTTGTCTCCCACATCAGTTAATACTTTTTTTCCCCTTTCAGTGCACCTTCTTCACTCTTTTTAGCAGTCACAACAAAACCTCTTACAATGCCACCTTTTAAATTAAGCTTTCAAAGGCAACATTCTAGTAAAACACATTATAATACATTTCAGGGCAGATTTGCTTCCATACTGCCTCGCTGAACGTGAGATTTCTGACCATGCCAGTTTTCACTGCACACACAATGCAGTACATCTCACCTTTTCTTGTTCTGGTCTCTTCTAAAGCCATTTTGCTACAACTATCGGAGTCAGAATCAATCCATCTTTCCCCTTTTACACTCAGATGTGTATTTTCATGTCTCTGATATCAATGTTATCACACTCAGCAGCTGGATAGGTAAAAATGACGCTGGTATGGAATGAAGGAAAAATGTCTGTGGTGTACCTGGTAACACCCACTGGGCAACTCAGCTGTCATGGATTCTTCTATACAGACAGACACAATTTTTAGCTGCTTTTCACGGCCCTGACCCTCCCTTGTGACAGAGCACAGACTACAATGACATAACTTGCATGCCTGGCCTTGCTCTTCCAGGATAAGGCACATTTCATTGCTCCAGCATACCTCCACATTGCTCACCTTCCTCTCTCTGCCCCTCTCCAAAATGAAACAGCTCAGTTTACTCATTGTGCAGGGGCAGGAAGACAAGGTGAACTGTAGGAGTGGTGTCAGAGGATGACCGCCTTCCCAGACGGCACCAAAACAAGCAGTGTTCACCCCGCGCCTACAGCAACACCTTACAGCTTCCCTTTCAGCCTTCCCCACGTGCCCTGACAGAATATTCCCTCTTCCCAGCTGTGCCCAGGGATAAGAAGAGAGTGACAGTGCAGTCATGTATTTCCCATACACAGCACCAGTTGTTATTAAGAAATTACTGGGTAACTTGAGGGGCAAACCCATCTCCCTCAATCACCTGCACATTTAAGAAAATATGCCGCAACCCATAATTTGCTGTAAAAATAGTGGGATAGTCCCACTTCCCTTTGCGTGTCTCCCCACAGCATCCTCTCTCTGCCCCAGGGTTTGTCACAGCATAGAGCCGTGAGAGGGTTGTGTGTTGTACTGCAGCCTCGCCAGTGCTACTCCCACTGCCCATCCTGGGATTCTGCTTGCCTACACCTGGGACGTGCCTTTCCAGGAGAAAACACCTTGCCTAGGAGCTGGACTTCAGTGATCCTCGTGGATGCCTTCCAACTCAGGATATTCTACAGTCTTATGGGCAGAGGTAGAGAAAGGAGAGAAAAGTGCATCATTCTCAAAGCACTAAAGATCTGTCAGCTCTGTTGTATCCAGACTCAAGCCTGAAATATCTTCATGTACAAAGCAGGTCACAGAAAAAGAGAACTAACAACGAGAAGAGTTACTTGAACCATGAGCCACACCAACCATCAGGACGGAATCCTCACTGTTCTAAATACTGTGCACTGAGTCATTGTTCCTGTCCTGCAGAGCTGGCGGCATACTCAGAACATCCCTGCTCCCCTAAATCCAGCAACAGAACGGAAATAGAGACACACGGCACCTTCTCAACTTCACGAGCAGCCGGGCAGCCCTCACCTGTAAAACCAGACGGTGATCTCGGAGTATCTCAGAAAGGAGAGTGACTCAAATGTTGCAGCTGGATTATATTTCATAGGTCTAGAGTTACCCTTGGATGCCTGCACTATGGAATAACTACAGCAAAACTTCTGCATCTAAACTCAGGCTTAATCCAAGGATTTTGCCTGGAGCCCAGACCCACTAAAGACATCTGATGCTACAGCATCGGAGCTTTGCTAGGCATTGGTATGGCATCTTTTCTTTTCCTGTGAAAGCTATACTCTTCCCATATACTCTTTCCAAGTTTCCACGAGCCCCTCGTCACAGGACAGCAATTTGTAGTGAAGATTTAAGGGCCTAGGTAAGATTTAAGCTACTCAAACAATTTGTGTAGGCATTTTTGATCATTACACGTGTAAAAGTGAGTGTAAACACACATACCATATAGCTTACACATCCTAATTTTTTGCAGCTGCCCAGCAAGATCATGGGCAAAGCATCTTCTTCTTCTACTCCTCCCATTAGTGGCCTTTGTGTTGGTTTAACACTGCTCTGTGCATCAATTTTTATTATCAAGTGAATATGCAAGTGTAGCCATGGCAGCCACTTTGTGGCAGATGGGAACATGGACCATGTCCAGCTAGTTACAGGTCTGCTTGTGACCCACATTTGTGTCCCCTGATTATCCCTGGCCTTCCGCAACCTGAACAAATTGTGCCCTAACACGACCAGGATCCTAATCCCCTCCCCTCCCCTCCCAAGGGGCGTCTTTTGGATTCATAAACTCTACTGCTGGATTCTTTGATGAAGCAGGAGCCGTCCCTCCCCTCTCCTCCTCCAGTCACACCCTGTGCATGGCTGGGTCTGCTACCAGTGCACACCTCTGCTCTGCCCATGGAGGGGATCACCCAGCTCATGGATCCCACTGGGTACCACCCCAGCCTGGCCCAGGTAAAGATTTGGGAATTTCTGTGTATGATCAGCAGCAGGAACCCCAGAGTTTAATGACTCTGAGCACCAGCAAGGCCATGGGCCGTGGACCTCACACACTAAGCCCCTGCCTGCAGCTGGGTGTTCAATTTGAGATCACAAAACGGTGGCTTGGTGTCCGAATGTCACACACTTCTCCGTGACACGGCAAATAGGATATGTTTTCAGGAAGGGAATTTACAGCCAGCTCTGCTTTAATGCAGTATTCTCCCGGCAGCAGGTTCCTGTGCTTCCTCCCACCTCCATTCCCTCCTTGTGTGCTATCCAATTACAGTTTCTTCAGCCACTCCTCCTCAACCTCTCCTAGCATCAGAACACCCTCTATTTTGCACACATTTACATATGTGTCTGTTTATCCACGTACATTTGTACACATGTCATGGTAATCACCTTCCCTCTTCTAAATTTTTCCCACTATCAAAACCAATAGCCCTCCCCCTGACCTTGCACTGAACTTGTACTAAAGTCATGGGAATTTCTTCTTTGACTTCATCTCACTTTTAATCCAACCCCCAAAATATGAGGTCAAAACAAGTCCCCACCACAGGCTCTGTTCCTCATCCTGCAGCGTTCTGCATGGGACTTGAAGGAATGGTGTTTCAAACAATAAATGGGGAATGGATTTAGTCTCAGCAAACCAATTCTACTCCAAGGGCAAGAAAGCTGGAGGCACTTGTTAATGGAAGAGACAAGATTAATGAAGCTTTCCCAGAAGGGCACCCCACCTTGCTCAGCACTGAGCACCACTGAGAACTCACATGTAGAATGCATGAATGCATTAACTTGGAACTTTTCTGCACCACTGAACCCTTCATAGATAGCAGTGTGTCACAGCCAAGGCTCAGACCTCCTTCTTCTTACATTAAATGAGCTTTCCCACAAAACAAATTTCAACACACGCTTCTTGACCAAAGACATAAAAGCAGCTGACCTAAACGCAGCCCTGGCTAAACCCAGTTCTCCCAAGCCACACAAAAGAGTTAACCTGCACTACTGAGTAAATCAGGGCAGCTGCTCTCACACATCTGCTGCAGAGGGAAGGTGAAAAGATACATCGCCTTCCATGAAGATTTAAGGTAAGGTGTGCTTGTGACAACTCTTAGTTTCACCAACTCTTCAGCTTGCCAAAAGGAGCTCCATCCTCTGCCCTTTCCCTTCTGGTGGTATGGGTGTATGTGTGGTCTCACAAGAAACCGCAGCAGGGAACCAGCAGGGATAACAACAGGCAGGCATGACGGCTTCTTTCAACAGCAGTGCCAGCTGAGAGGATTTGTGCAACTGCAGCCTGAGGATTTGTGCAACTGCAGCCTGTTTATCCAAGCACAGAAATGTAGGAACTAAATGTGTGATTCCCTCTGGCACCTAATCGTGCTGTTGGAAGAAGTGGTCCCTCACCACGTTTCTCAAGCCCGGTGTCATGCTACGCTTCTTCAGCAATCTTTCTGGCCACAGGGCAGGCTGATCCAACTTCCATATTTTTTTGTTTAGGGAAGGGGGTTAATATTCAGTTGGAGCAGTGACTGGACTGATCTGAGGCCACTTGGTCACTAGAGCTGACCCTAGGGAAGTAGCAGGAGTTTGCAGTCAGGACTGGATGAGAACTGGATCGTTCCTTCAGCAGCAGCCTGTTGTTCTGCTGGGCTGCTCATCACATGAAGCCCAACTCCAAGCAACACAAGTTATTCGATCACAATTCCCGGGAAGCCCTGCCTGGCCACAAATCCCAGGCCAAGCACCCTCCACCGCTGCTCTAAACCACACTGATCACACAGACTGCAGCTCCACGGCTGCCTTTTCCCAGAAGGAAGAGCTCAGCACAGCTAACAGCCATGGGCTCGCAGTACAGCAGGCCATCTTTTAGCTGGAACGTGTCATTCTGGCAGCATCAGGCTCCGTCATCTGGCATGAAAACTTGTATCAAGACTTTATGGTTAGGAGCCAGGCCGGACAGATGGAGATAAGAAATTAGCGAGGGTAATCAGCCATTGGAATAATTTACCCGGGGAACCAGTGCAGCCTATCCCTTGATATCTTGAAATCAAGACTGGGTACTTTTCTAGTAGAATTTGGGATTCGATGCAGTGATAACCAGCTGGGGATGTAAATACCTGCCAGGGGTCGGGTGAAGGTATCTGTCTCCAATTGGCTGATACACTGAGCATCAACTATGTGATTACCTCAGGAAAGAGGGAAATAACCTCTCTGTAGAGCCCAAGTGCCAAAACAATACAGCACAACTGCATTTGCACTGAAGCCACTTCTGAGTACTTCATTAAAAGATTCAACGGGAGTTCAGTGAGGAGCTGCAAAGCGGAAAGGAATTGCAAAACTTCCCAGGCATGACTACTGAAATAAACTAGCTGTGGATAATTTAGCCAAACAGTAACTAAGCAAACAACATCAACTGGAAAGATACCAGATGACAGAAAGCACAGTAAACTCTCAGAATCAAACATCCTTGGAAAAAAATGTGATTCCAATTAAGAATTTGAAATCCCTTGAGGGTAGTTTCTTAAATTTTGCCTGGGATGACTATGGAGAGTGAATGTTATATGAAGACAAACTAATTAAATAAAAAAGCCCACTTGAAACAAGACTTGAAAGTAGATTACATTAAAAAGAAAAAAAAAAAGAAGAAAAAAAACCATCAAAAACTATAGCATAATTTGGCTCTTTCCTGCTAGAAAGCACATGAAATAAGTGAACCATAAGAAAGGATAAGACGCAACAGAACAAGCGCAATAACATCCATCTAAAGTTAGCAGGATGAAATGAAAAACAAACAAAAAAAAAGGGCCTGTGGAACAGACTCTTACCATCAAAATCTATCAGGATGCACAAGAGGTTCCCAGAGGAAGTATTTGTGTCCCACTATTTCAGAGAACAGGAGCACCAGTCTCAAGCCCAGTTGCCTGCTGTCACAAGCGACTGGACTGTACAACCCCACTGAGATCTAGCCAGACCATGAGGCTGCTCTACAGGCAGGATGGGACAAATGCCACCCTCAATCACCAGCTGGCAAAACGAGGTTCTAAACAGAAGCCAGCTGAGCTGTTCCTAACATTAACAAAAACTAAGAAGAGTTTAGATTTGTTACAACTTCAAGCCTGGTTTACGGATGCCTCCTCCTCGTCCAGTTCAGGTGCAGTTCTGAAATCTGGGTCACCCATACATTATTCCTCCAAACCAAGCCACCTCCCTCAGGTGCAACCCTTTAAAAGGACTCTGCCCTTATCCAAGCCATCTCCAAGTCATTAAGGTTATGAAAAACTCCAAAACACCAAGGAATCAGGTCACAAAACTTCCAACAACACATTACACATGTGGCTTGGTCCAGGAGGAACAGGCACCCAGCTCCAGGAGGAGCCAGCATTGGCACTCACATCCAGCAGCGCCCTGGCAAAATCTGCAACAAGTCAACACTGATGAGCTGAGCTCAGATCTCTGACCCCGTAATTCCTACCAGGTTTGATGCAGTCTTAGCCAGTATCTGGGAATGAACGAAGCATCAAGCAAGGACAAACATGGGTGCTGGGAGGACGATGGGTCAGGTGAGAGCCGTGGGAGCTCGGAATCCCCCCCTGGCAGGTTGGTTGTGGCGCTGGGGTTGCCATCGGAGCTGCTGCGGTGGCCGGGGCTGCGGGAAGGAGGCAGGAAGCGAGCAGCAGGCAGGGATCTCGCCTTTCGTTCCTCTGCCTTCCCTCCGTGACAGGCCATAAAAGTCACGAGGCAAGGAAGAAAACAAGGAGGTGTCCAGAGTTCAAGCACAGCACCCCCGCGACTCCCGGGCCGCAGCTCTCGGCGGGAGCTGAAAACCCGGCGAACACCGTGGGATCTCGCTCCTGCGTGGGAGGCACCATTTCTGCGGGAAGAGGCTCCTGCTGCTGCTTGGCAGCCG
>VZTI01004492.1:690689-715732 GCA_013397865.1 Struthidea cinerea
TTTTTTTTTTTTTAATTCAATAGCAAGAATATGGGTGAAGGTCCTAGGGGAGCGGCTGACGTCGCTGGGTTTGTTCAGCCTGGAGAAGTCTGAGGTCAGAGCTCACAGCAGTTCTGCAGCTTCCTTACGAGGGAAGGAGGAGGGGCAGGCACTGATCTCTGCTCTGTGTGACCAGGGACAGGACCCGAGGGAACGGCTGGAGCTGTGTCAGGGGAGGGGTTAGGGTGGATTTTAGGAAATTTTCTTTCCCCAGAGGGTGGTGGGGCACTGAACAGGCTCCCCGGAGCAGTGGTCACAGCCCCAAAGGCTGTCAGAGCTCCAGGAGCGTTTGGACAACGCTCTCGGGCACAGGGTGGGATTGTTGCGGTGTGCTGTGTAGGGCCAGGACTGGATGATCCTTGTGGGTCCCTTTTAATTCCAGACATTCAGTGATTCTGTAATAACTGTGTCCCTCTCAGGTTTGGACATAGCACTTGTTTGCTTTGCTTCTGGAGTGCACCTGACCCACCAGCCCAGGTGTCTGAAACAGCTTAAGAATCAGACGTGCTTTTTATTTTTTAAGCTTCCTTCATTCCCCTAGTCTCTTGTTTTCCCACTCCATAACTTGACCTCTGTGTTTACTCCCAACAGGCAGCCAGGGGTTTAAGGAAAAGTGTTGGGTTGTCCCAGGCTTTACAGGATTACAGGCAAGATTACATTCAAGATCGTCAAATAAATGTAAATCAATGGAACACCTGAATACATAAGAAATAGTTCAGGATGCGGGTAGAAAAACTCTGTAGGCTGCACTAAAAAGCTGAATCCACAGCTACAGTTCCTGGGCATTCAGTCTCTCGTAGGTACACAGATGCTTAAAGGGATATAGGATTTATGTGAGGGTGCACTTTGCCATGGTGTATATATAGATCTTTGCTCACTAAAATTGCAAAGTGTGCTAAGAATTATTTTAGACAGGTGGCTGAGGAAGGCATTACCTATTTTATATATTCTGTCTCCTCAAACTGATATCCAGACTTGTCTCTTAGCTAAGTTGGTTTTTTTTTCCCCTAATCATTTCCTGAGGCTTGCAGGTGTGTATCCTCCAGGATGTGCTCTGAAGATTACAGCAAATAAGAAAGAGGGAGCTTGGCTCAACCACCAGAGAAACCCTGCAGCCCACACCCAGGCAATCCTGAACCCTCCCTTCCCTGCTAGACCCATGTGGAGTCTCCCGGGCAGGAAAACTCCCCTCGGAAGTGGCACACTGAGAGCTCTCCCCAGCCAGCCAGCCACAGAATCATCCTCGTGCTTGCTGCTGCCTTCTGATTCAATTACTCCTTTCATTCGTTTGTGTGGGTGCCTTTTTTCAGCAGAGTGGATCAGCTCCTGCAGCTGAGATTCCCATTCCACATCACTGCATTTACAGTCAGCAGCGAGGAAAGGGATGCCTCAAATTCCCGGAAGCCAACTCTGGATCATGTCTCTCTTAAGTTGGTGTCAGACCTCTGAGACATTACATAAATAGCCAATGCTTCTTCCCACTGCATTTTCTAAGTTCCTGGCAGCAGGCTGGAGTTGGTCATCCTGACTGGAAAACTGTTCCTCTTCTATCCAGAAAAGGGCAACTCATTGTCTGAGATGGGATTAACCTCTCCCCCTGTCCCTGGCACCGCCAGCAGCTGCAGAGGCAGTTTTCTGTTTGGTTTTTTGAATCATGTCTTGAGATACCTTGCATTCTCTGCCCGCTGCACAGAGAGTTTGAGTGCCTGAACACATCTGGAACCCTGCACAGGCTGAGCAGGAGAGGTCCTGTCCCATGCTGTGAGTACCCCAGATGGATTGGGCTGCTCTGTCTCTTAACTCAGCCCACCAAATTCTGGGCTGCAGCAGCTGAGTGCCTGGTATGCCCCTTTCCCTTCAAGGCCATACCTCCTTGGGGTGTATATATCTATATATATATATATCTATATATATATATATCCCTGGATTTATGTTCCTTCCCTGAAAAGAGGCTCAGCAGCAAGAGCAAGGCCCTGTACCCTGAAGTGCTCCTGCTTCCTGCAGTGCCTTGTGCTATCGTCAGGCTGAGGGGCAGCTGGGACATTAACCTCCCACTCCTCCCACTCCGACATCCTCCCCGTAAACATCCCGTCCCGCTCAAGTCCTGTGCTGTCACATCCTCTTGCTCTGCAGCAGACACTATTCTGGGCTTAGTTCTATATGCAGAGCACACCAAAATCTGTCCTGCTGCATGCCAAAATCCAGGCAGGCAGCAGGACAGAACCTGGCAGTAACTTGGTTCAGCTGCTGACATATCACGAACGCTGCAGAGGAGGGGAGTTGTTTAAGGGTCTTCTTAAAACTAGAATCATCTGCTTGAGCCCTCCTTGGAAAGCCAGTTTGCTTCCCTAGGCGTGTTCAGCAGCTGAACCTTAATCCAAGCAGATGCAAACCTGGCATGAAAAACCTTGGTAATAATGGAAGGGAGCAGAACAGAGAGCTTGGAAACTGCAGCACAATAAGTTTACACAAGCAGCAAGTAAAACACCCATCCCCGGTGAGTCAGTCCTGGCCGTTTCCTTCATTTCCTCCAAGGCTCGCTGTGAACATCCAGTGGTAACAGCCCTTCTGAAATCCACTCGTCTCCTTTCCTGCCCCTTGTTTACAGCAGGGAGCAGAGTCCCAGCCTCCAGCACTGCATTTTCCCTGCAGCAGGCTGAGAGAAGTGCAGACCTTCCCCTGGCCTCAGCCCAGCTTTGGTGGTACTGCAGTGCCCTTGCTGGCTTTCGTGGGTTGCCAGCACCTTCTTGAGATACAGCAGGTGCTGAGGTAAGAGAGGAAAAAGTGTCACAGTTGCACAATTCACTCATATTTTTTTAAAATCTTGAATGCAGCTGTATGATTGACAGAGGTTCTATACCCCTACAGCCATGCCTTTGGATTCGGTCCGGTAGGGCAGAAAGGATGCAGTGGGGTGTTAACGTCGTCTTAAGGGTGCAAATCATCCCTCAAAGATACGGGTTGGAGTGTCCCTGCTTCAGATTAAGGTGTATCTTGTGCTCTGATTTGCCCACATGACAGCAGCTAGGGAGGAGTATTTTTAGCTTTTGTTTCTTGGCTTGTTTACAGGAAGTTCTTCATTTGTGGGAGTGAGCTTGGGTCTGTCTTAGTTTGAGAATCCGCTTCAGTGCCAGTTGTGGATGCAGTTATAAGGGTGAACTGCTGCTGTTGCCTGGCAGAGCCATCATTTATCCCAGGTGTTCAAGAAACTGTGGGCTTCACACAGACAAATACTGATTTCTGGGATCTTTCCTGAAATTTCTTCAAGGAGATGTCCAGGTGGCTGTGGCAGAAAAGTTTAGGAAAATATATAACTGGGAAATTCCTTCAGGTGGTATGGCTAGAAATGCTTTTCTGCGTGAAACTAGTTATAAATCCACATTGCTGACATAACCTGAGTTAATAACAGCAGCTCTGGGACAAAACCCATATTGTCAAAGAGCATGAACATCCCAAGAGAAGCACAGACCAAAATGGGCTTCCCCATTCCCTTCTCAAGTGCCTTCTCCTGGGAATCCCAAATAACCCGCAGCCAACAAGTGACCTAGATACAATGCTGTGTTTTCTCTTATGGAGTAAAACCAGGAGCAAAATAATCCAGTTAAATTATATATCTTTATAATCCTTATTCAACCTCGTCCACTTTTTTTTCCATACAGAAAGCAGTAAGAACTCTTTGTACAAATGGATACTTGCATATGAGCCATGGAGGGATAGTTTTTTGTCATGATGAATTATGTACCAGTTACAGTGAAGGTCTAAACTGGATGGATTCAGTGTGGATGGCCCATTTAGTGTGTTGTACAAATTTTTTTCCAAAGTAACTGCAGTGCCTGGCCTGATGTGCAAGTCAGGCCATTGTCCTACACAGCTAAATTCCCCGTTTTTTACAGGGTCTGCCAGGAAAAGTCAAACAAATGGACAAGGCTACAGACTGTCTTGAGACAAAGACTGCTGTTAGAGGCACGAGGGTAAGGGATGGTCTGGAGAGTCCCTGCCTGTCAGCCACGAAAGGTGGTAAAAGAATATTTTTATTTGCACACATCCCGTAGCCTGACATTGCCCAACACCTCACTTGATTATAAGCTCCTGCCTGTTCTAAAAGGGATGAGGTGGTTCTGAACTTGTGGATGTGGGCCTGGGGGAGGCTGCTGGGCTTTCCCAGCTCAATTTACAGCTGCAGTCCAGACTGGTGTCAAGGAAAATGACTGCTCATGCCACAGCTTCAGAAAAGTGTGGGCTTCACACGTCAGTGGTGGTTTCCTTGACCTTCCCTGATTTTGATGGAATTTGAAGGTGGCAATGGCCAGTCTCAAACAGCAAAAGCAGGCAAGATCGCCTCAGCTGTTACTTTAGTTTCACTGAGGGTGTAAATAATGTCAACTGAGCAGAAGGCAAGACAAACTGCTGTTCATGGCATTAGCTATGAAAAAAATCCTGACAATGTATCTATCTCCTGCTCAAGATTTCACATGAATAACTGCAGCAAAACATGACTCAAAACTTCACATCTATTTGCTTATATACTGTTTTTCAAAAGACAGAAGGACATAGCTTAAAAGTTAGTCCAATTTCATTAAAATCCTTTTATTCGGGATTAATAAAATACGGATTTCTTGCACAAGCAAGAAGCTCCTTTGAATAAATATTAGGGAAAAAGGAGCTATACTAAAGGGGTTATATTCTCTGAAGCAGTTACCCAACCTTTAATGATACATACTGTGGTTAAAGCAACCTGTTTCCTGCTCACCAGTAGCATTTGGCAACTCAGTGATGGAGTTTTCAGTGGGATAGTAGTAAGCTCTTACATTTTTAAGAGGATTTCCCTCAGCCAAACCTGCAAAGTGTATAACATCACATTCTTTTCTTCCTGTTGTATAGGGTTGTTTAAGCCCTATTCCCACCTAATTAATATATATAGAGATTTATGTGGAAGTGTCCATGCAGGTAAATAACACAAGGTTGAATTAAAAGGGTTTTATTTCCAAAATATATACTGCAGGAAAAGGATGGTTTATGACCAAGAACATTAATGAGGGTATTTTTTGGTACTTTACACTGGATGTCAGCAGTGTCTTTTACTGAATAAAATTGCTGCAGTAATTTCTGGCCTGGAGTCCACACACATCAGGAGGTCCACAAAAGATACTCAGGAAATACAAGGCAGTATCTGTGAACAAGGATTCAGAAAATAAAAGCAGGTTGAAAAACCTCAGTGTTTCATACTATTAAGATGCCTCCAAAAGGACAGAAAGACAGTATGGAGAAAAAAAAAAACGTGTACTGGGGGAATGCGTAGGCAGATAAAGAGGAAGATAGGAAAGTGGGCTTTGCCTCTTCTCCATCGTCTAAAATTTTAATTTTTGGTAATCCAGGATCACAACATTGGTATATCCAAAAATACTGCACACAAATTTTGGAAAATATTAATGAGAACTGGTTATGCAGACATTTCCAAACAGCTGTTCTTTTACAGCAGTCGATATAGGCAATTCCAAGCTCAGGTACAATTTTAAGGAAGTCTTTGGGCCTATCCTTTTTCCACCCTGCGACGCTCCATGCAAAAGATGCTCCAAGTTGCTTGTTCCTGACAGGTGCCTCTCCCAGACTGAAATCCCCAGTTGCAGCTCACAGGGAGCCTTTGGGAGGCAGCTCTTGGTTTCCTGTGGCAGTTTCCATTTCTGTGTTGTGTAATTGTGAACTCTGCAAAAAGCTGGATTTTTCCCCAAATCCGTCTATGATCCTTCTGTTGCAGCTAAATCCTTTTGCAAATCTGAAGCAGAGCCCTCATGCTGCAGGAAATTGTTTCCCAGCCCACGCCACCTTTCACATCCGCGTGCAGGTAATTGCTGGATTGGAGTCTCAGCCTTGCCCTTTACCTGCACCTCACACACTGATGTTTCCCCTCCTTCCTTAGAAGTGAGAAAAAGCCTGAAGGGAGAGGATCCAGGATAATGAGCATTTTCTCCTTTTCCCCTTTGAGAAGTCCAGGAGAACATTACTGGGACTCTTAAAATACTTCCACTCCATTTGGAAATGCTAAAGCAAGAGCTTCATCACAGTCTTCCTCTGTACTGTTCTCATATATATGGGTGTTGATGGCAATACCTTAAGTTGGGGTGGGGGGATGACGCTCAAAGGCTTCTGTAGAAATGATTCTGAACAAACCAATCAGTTCACTGCCAGAACATCTAGAACATTTCATTCTGCCTTTCTGTTTCCTTCAGATTCAGGTAGGTCGCTTACCTTGTGGCCATTTTTTCAGGCTTTCTGCTCCAGCTGTGAACTCCAGGAATAGATTACCGTAAGGGAAAGGTGGAATACAGACAAAGTCATAACACTGCAGGTACTCTTATTCTGGTCCAGAGCTAGAAATAGTTGGGACCTCTGAAAAACTGAGCATGGAGAGCAGAAATGAAAGCAGCATGCTGCCTTCGAGGGGCTTGCCAAATATTCCTCTGGTTCCAGCTGAAAGGGAGGATGTGGCTCTTCAGGAGCTGCACGTGTGCAGGTTTTTCCTCATGCAGGCAGCTGCAGCACCTGAGTGTGTGCAGCCAGGTGGGAGGATGACACTCAGCAGCTTTCCCCCATGCTCAGAACAGCTGCTTCTGCCCCAACCCCATCCTGCCCATCCCTCCACACTCGGAAACCACTGTGCCCGGAAGCTGCTTCTTCCTAGCTGAGATCCTTACATGATAATGTCCAAAGAAGTGTTGTTGCTTGTGGTGTAGGTCAGTAGTAATGACTCAGACCAGCCCTTCACTTTCCTTCCTCTTGTTGGCTAGACACAAAATCCAGCCCACATATTCATCTGTCCCATTCACCAATAAAGAGGATTCCCTGCTCGTTAAAAAATTGCACAGAGGAGTCCATAGTTTGTATTAAGGTCCTCTTGAATAGCTGTGAAATCAAGCACTTGAAATCCCAAATTCTCCCTGCATTCCAGATGTAGTGTTTGGGATTTTGTTTTGGTCCTCTTGGTGGATAGAATTACACATAGTAGTGTAGCTTTTAACCAGATAAACACAGTTATTTTTCATCATCTTAGTTTTTGCAGAGGAGGATAAACAAAGCTGAAATGTGCTTCTCTCTCTGTTCAGTGTTTCTGCACGACTCCTGGAGGTGGAGCTCTCCAAGGCTGGATGTGCGATAGTGTAGTGCCCCCTCTTGGGAAGCTGTTCCTGACGCTGATTCCTGGCTGCATCCAGGCGAGAGAACGTGAGCCCAAACACCATTCTGTTTGCTGTGCCTGCTCCTCTGTGTTGGTTGTGGTCACACCCGCAGGTTGACAGAGCAACTTCCCTTTTCCTGCCTCAGGTAGTTTTTGTTAGCACTGGATTACTGTTACGGCTTTCTCTAAGAGTGCTCAAGAAACAGCCTCCATTTTATTGTCATTTCAGCTTTTTAAAAAATAAAATCTCTGTGATTTTAGCCATCAGCATGATATTCCTGGAGGCCCTAAACTTATGTAACATGAGTCCTGTAATAGATAACCAATCTCATAATAGAAAAATGAGCACATATTCCTGAATCACCTCCATAATGTCGACCTGTTGTATACTGAGAGAGGATTCCCTGTGCCCCTCACTCCCCTCAGTTCTGAAAAAGCAACCTTTCCCATAGGATGGATTGTAAAGATGGATGTGAGCTTGCATAGAAATACAGTCATGCACCCAGGGTGGGGAAGTATTGTTTTTTCGCAGCTCTGATGCTGTTGTTGGAAGGGCAGACTGAAGCAGGATTGTTTCTTATGAGCAAAGGCACATTTTTCATGAATTGAGCTTTTGTCCTTAACACACAAAAAGAGCCTTTTTGTGATTCACTCTGTGTGATATTTTTAGTTTTCTTTGCATTTAGTTAAGAACGGCACAAGAATAATCCTGAAAATAAAACATAAAAACAGGATGACCCTATAAAAAGAGTGGGGTTTCTGCCTCAGAAAAAACCTTGTTGCGTTACTGTGGAGGCTCAGGGTGTAAAGTGGCTGTGGTAGGGGCCACATCCTTGTCCTGTGGTCAACGTGCATTTGTCACAGACTCTTCTTCTGACATTTTTACACCTCCTGAGACACGTGAGTTGCAGTCCCCAAGGAATCAGATAATAAAGAAACAAAGACCAAAAGGTTGTTTAAGAGTTACCTTGTCAGAACTGTAAGTAGATGTTTGATGTTCCATTCCTGGGACCTCTCCCCTCCCTTGTTAGTGATTCTCAAAAAACTCACATGACCTCCCAAGGCCCATCACCTTAGTAGGGTACTCACATCCAACCCCCTGCTACCCCTGTGCCCTGGAGCATTGTCAGATTGTTCTCTGTAATTTTGGGGGTTGTGCCTCATACTCCCTGCAGGACTCCCAGCAGTGGCTTGGATATCTTTGCCTGTATCCCACCTCTGGTGCTGGAATGCCTTCCAGGAGGGACTCACAGTGAGCACGTTCCATTCAGGGGCTGATTTCCTGCGGAGGTGCTTTCACTGATGCTGAGTAAGGAAGGGATGAATCCTCGCTCCAGCTCTTCTCACAAGGAGCAAACAGATCAGGCTTTTCTCCGGTGTCAACCAGCTGATCCTGAGTCTGGTCAGAACTCCCATCAAAACCTTTTCCACATATATGCCCTATGGGAATATGCCTAGATTGTTTCAGCTTAGATACCCATCCAACAACTCAAAAAACCTCTATGTCCTTTAGGTATTCCATTACAATAAGATGTCCTGGTGGCTTTAATTACTCCTGATGGACTGGGAAGGTCAGAATGCTTCTCTGTCTTGGGAGTATTCTCTGCAGTGGATCCCAACAGAACCATACGGTCTGGGGTTTTTTCCAGGGCCTGAGGTATCTTATCATCAGATGGTGGAGAGATGACTCTGTAATCTTGCTGTGAGACTGACCCAGACCACAAGCATTTCAACTGGAATAAAAGTGTTCCAAAGAATATAAAGCGGCTGCTGCTTCTCAACATGGGAGCAGGAGATTGTAATAGAGGAGAAAGGTTGGTTGCAGGAAGGAGGTGCCCTGTGACAGAAATAGCACTAAAGGCCTTGCCAGCATTTACCTGCTCAACAACTGCAAGGCAGTTTCTTTGAAAGGAAGGATCAAAGTCTTCTATCCAAATAAAATTTTGAATTTAAACGCCTGCATTGAAATCAGGTTTTGTAAATCTATAGTAGCTTTGTTATCCAAATGTAAAACTTTTTATTCATCACCCATATGTTTAATGATCCATGTGACATGCATGGATGGTTTTTAATTTATATTTGAGAAGGGGAGATGGATTTTTGCTTTCCAAAGGCTGAGGGATAGCTTGGCAGTCCATCCTCTACTGAGAGAGCACAGGGATGTCTGGTTAACTTCTGGTGCAGGGGGTTTCACAACCTCCCAGATAATCTTCTCCAGCTCTGGCTTACGCAGAGAAAGTTTTTGCAACATCTAATCTTTTTCTTTTCTCCTGTCTTCTTTTCTTTCCTGGAAATTAAGTTGGTTAGATCTTATCTCTGTTATCCAGCAGTGTAATCACTGCCTCTCTTAATAGCAACCTGTCGTGTACTGCAACTGCACTATCGTGTCCTGCCCTATTTCCAGCCTTCTTCTCTAGACTCAATAAACCCAGTTCCCTGGTTTCTTCCCAGAGGTTGTTTTGCAAACCTCTTATCACGGCAGATGTGCTCCCGCACCCAGCCTGGACCAGCCTGGCTGTTTGCTGTTCCCTGTCCCGTGCCGTGGTGGCTTCTTGCTTCTCGCCGGCCGTGTGCTGCTGCACCCCCTTCCCTGTTCCCGGTGGCTTCCCGCGGTGGGGCTGGCCGGGATTCCTGCGCGGGCGTGGGGGGCCCTGCGGGGCCAGGTGCTGGGAGCAGGTGCCAGGCCCCCAGGCCCTGCCGAGCGCAGGAACCGGCATGTGCAGCTCACTCCTGCATCCCAGCCCTGCCAGGAAACCAGAGTCCTCGTGGCACTTCGGGGCTTTGTCCTTAATTCCCAGGTTCAGGAAACTCACCAGCTCTCTCCTCAGGGGCTCCCAGATCACAGAATCACAGAATGGTTTGGCTTGGAAAGGACCTTAAAGCTCATCTCATTCCAACCCCCTGCCATGAGCAGGGACACCTTCCACTGTCCCAGGTTGCTCAGAGCCCCATCCAACCTGGCCTTGGGCACTTCCAGGGATGGGGCAGCCACAGCTTCTGTGCCAGGGCCTCACCACCCTCACAGTAAAGAATTTCTTCCTGATACATAAACTAAATCTACCCTCTGTCAGTTTGAAGCCACTCCCCCTCGTCCTGGCCCTCCAGGCCCTTGTGAATTGTTTCCATGTTTCTTGTAAGACCCCTCTGCATTTTGAAAGGCCACACAAGGTCTGCTCAAAGCCTTCTCTTCTCCAGGCTGAACAACCCCAACCCTCTAGGCCTGTCCTCATAGGAGAAGTTAATTAATTTCTGATTGATTTCTGGTAATCTGCTTTGGAGATTGTCTTAGGGGGAAGAGGTTCCCATCTTCTACAGTGTGTGAGCAGTTCAGGAATTCCTAAGGAGGAAGGGCTGCCAAAGCACAGGTGTAAGTCCTCTCCTTCATTTTAGGAGCACCAGCTTCCAGAATCAGTTGGAGTTATTTAGCCTCCTTGTATCAGCTACTTCAGTGGAAATCATGGGCATGTGCAGTGTTACACCACCAAATCCTTCCAGTCTAAAGAGCCCAGACAGTATCTAGAGAGCTCATTATTACCAATATTCTAATTAATACTTTATTATAAAATTGGCACATTCTGCTGTCATTTATTTCACTCTCTTCCCAACACCCCTCTCCCCCAAATCATCCTTATATCATTCCCATGTTTCCAACAGATTCAGTGACCCCAAACCAAGTATTTTATCCTACTGCCCGGACAAGATATTGCATAAAATGCACAAGAGCATGGACAAGGCAGTCTCCCTGCTGATCCTGCCATGGAGATGCCAGTGCCAGAAGCTCTCTGCTGCACCTGGCCACTGATCCCTGGCTGTAGGAGCATTGATCCCTGGCTGTAGGAGCACTGATCCCTGGATATAGGAACCTGCTCATCTCTGATTCCTCTACATGCTTGTATTTGATTGAAGTGAGACAGTTGGTTCCTAATGGGGGCTGACAGTGGGATAAAAAAGCTGTATTTCCTTCAGAAACTAGAGGAAAAAACCTCCCTGTCAGAAGTACACCATGAAATTAATGTCCAAATCTGAAAATATGTATTAATAAAATCAAAGAGAGCTTCTGAACTGTCTTTGATTTTGAAGCTTCTGGGGAGAAATGGACACTGTTAGGTGGTGATTCATCCGACCAGTTTTAGGTGTCTACCTTAGGAATAGGTGAATCATGCCCTAGAAATGCTGCTTCAATATTTGAAAAAGGGGCTTTTCTTATTTTGTTTGATGACCTATTCTCAGTTTGTTGTTACGTGCAATGCTTTAAAATTATTTTAATTTTTAATACAGAGTTAATCTTTGCTCAGGACGAGGATGGGCTGATCATACATCTTTCTCTGAGAACTGTGGTTTCAAAAAATCAGCAGTTGCACTCCTGTGATTTTGCAGTTTGTCTTCTGGAAGGGATGTGTGGAATAGAAACAGTGAAGTCGTAAGACCAAAGAAGACAGAAGCCCAGAGGGGAAAAAGGTGAGCAAGTCAGAATCTGAAACAACACAGTCAGGAAACACAGATGATGTGGTTTCTCTAAAAAGCTTGTTTGTTCAGTTAGAGGGAAAGGGAATTTGTGTATGCATAGCTGTAGTTTTACTAACTGTATATAAAAAAGGCAGATTAATTTATTGCACACACTATCCAATATCATTATACCAGATATTATACAACGCCAGGATACTGTTACAGATTTTATATGTGTGTGTGTACTGTTGTAAACTCCAAATCTATGGCAGAGTAGCTTGACAGAAAAGGGCCTGTGTATGGAAAGTGGAAAGTGGTGGAATAAATAATTTTTTCTTATGTCCAGTGATCCAGCTTTTTAAAGTTGTATCTCTAACCCTTCAGTATAGCTAAGAAACACTTAGGGATGGTCCCCTAATTCCCCTGATGTACAGATTAACTCTGTGGGATGTAGACCTGAGCTTTAATTCATGTTTCTGTGGTTGTCTCCCAGCCCTAGGCCAGGTTTAGAGGTTCTTCATCGCACACATTTTATTCTCTCTGTTGTATTTGCTTTTCCCTCTCACTGAGCCTTTGTCAAGAGCAACTAATGAGCTGCATTCAGTGTCCTTTTGCATGTATAGGCTCTGATGAAAGCTGTATTTAAAAGCAGAAATGCATTAATAAACTTATGAAAAAGGTGATAGACTGAGGTATAAAAGTAATTTAGGTGGGCAGAAGACAGAACTTCATTTACAGTAGATGAACACGCTGTTATGCAAAGTAAGCATCCACGCTATTCGTGGAATGGCATTTGTCTTCAATAACTATTTTACATAATACATGCAAGTTATTCATGGAATGGCATTCATTTTTCATAGAAGTTTTATGTAATGCTGACGACTTGGGACTGCCAGGAATTAAAGATTTGATAACACCAATTTGTGGTCTCTCGTTTTATTTTCTGTGATTTTGATCTCAGAGCTACAAAAGTGGCTGTAATGTGAGTTTTTTTTTCAATTCCAGACCTCCTGAACGTTTCCAGTCAACTGCTGCACCTGCAGGCCTACTAATAAACCTTTGCTTTCCTTTGTGACCTCTCACAGACCACTCAGTACTTGTCTTAATGCCCTCCCGAAAAAAGTCAGCGGCTTGTAAATTGGGAATTTGCGGTGTATCTGTGATGACTTCAGTTTTGGGAAGCATGGGATGCTATTTTAAAGCATAACATAATTGTGGGGGCTTTCTTTGTTGCAGGTACTGATGACAAATTCTCTTAGAAGCTCAGACATTAATCCTTGAGAAAAGTGAGTGTCAGAAGCCTGGTTATGGAGCCATGGGGCCATTTATGGACAGCCTTTGCTGGAGTTGGGTGTGGGGCACAGCAAACTTCACCCAGGAGGAGCAGAAGATAACTTTGCCTACTGAGTCATGGCACTAAATGTGCTTTTTACAATTATTTACGGTGAAATTCAGTGGAAGAATGAATCAGGTCATTGGTATTTAATCTGAACTAGAGTTGTGAAACTCCAAGTGACTGTGCAGGAGGGAGGTTGCCATGATGATGTGTGTCATCTTGGGAAAACATGTCTTTGTGCTTACACCTTTCCTTGTGTTTCTTCTTGCTCGTGTAGAAAACCTGTAGGTGTAATAACCTGAAAGATTGACAGGCTTTTAAAAACTTCTTCAATGAAACCGCTGCTTGTCATCCCTAGATGCAATTCTGAGATTAAAAAAAAAAAAAGCCAGTATTTGCACAGCTTTGTAATGTTCTGGGACAACCCCAAAATAAGCCATGGCTGTGTCCACGTTTTCAGAGTGCTGCTGCAGTCACAATTATCATAAAGAAAGGAAAACACACAAATGAACCGTGCAAAGTAAGACGGTTTGTGGTTGGACTTGATGATCTTAAAGATCCTTTCCAACCTAAAAGATTCTGAGTAGTTTTGTTTGACCTCACTGTGGCCTTCCAGTCCCTGAATGAGCCTACAGGAAAGATGGAGACTCTTGACAAGGGCCTGGAGTGACAGGACAAGGGGGAATGGCTTCACACTGACAGAGAGCAGGTTTAGATGGGACATTGGGAAGAAATTCTTCTCTGTGAGGGTGGCGAGGCCCTGGCACAGGTTGCCCAGAGAAGCTGTGGCTGCCCCATCCCTGGAAGTGTTCCAGGCCAGGCTGGATGGAGCTCTGAGCAACCTGGGATAGTGGAAGGTGTCCCTGTCTACAGTAGGGAGCTTGGAACCAGATGACCATTAAAGGTTCCTTCCAAAACAAACCATTCTATAATTCTATAAATCTATAAATCCGTTCTGTATTTCTGCATTTGGATGGAGCAAAGTCTTCATGGAACAACATCCCCACTATTCCCTGCCCACAGCAGCAGTTGGTCAGGCACCCCAGAGAAGGAGCATGTCATATGCCTCAGTAAGTTATATTAATTGACTAAATAGATTTTTTTGCTTCTGAATAAATGTCTACATTTTTAATTATACTTTCCATCTTTAAATTACGTGTCAGAATCACTAACCATCTTTTGGTAGTGGCCAGTATTTAGCATGGATCTAAGACATGGTTTTTGACCACTAAAAACACATTTTGCACACTTCTGGGTAGCTGCTCATGGCTGGTGTCCTGGCAAATTTTGGTCTCTGCAGGACTTGATCTTTAAATGTACAGGCTGGCCAAACTACAACAGGTAAGGAAGCTGGGAGGAACCCTGGCTTCTTTGCCTGCCAGCAGACTTGTTCAGGCTCCCTGCATTCAGCTTGCCTAGATTCATGCAGAAAGATGCAGCTAAACCAGACACAGCGCCAATTCCTTTCTGTGGCACAGACTTGGGAAGTTCCCTTGGCTTTGTTTCTTACATAAGAAGTAAGACAGGGAGCTGTGGAGAAGTTTAAATAACTGCTTGCCAGGCATTTAGAGCAATCATTCATGATTGTGGTTTCCCATTTGGTACTAGTGATGATTAAACTCAGCTAAGCCTCTCCTCTGCTTCCCTCAAACATTTTCCTCCGGTCACACTGACACAGCTGTTTGTGTGTCTGTACAGTGGATTGGATCAGGAACTGATCCAGCTAAAAATAACTAAGGGTGGAGTGGGAAACTATTACTTTTCAGCCACTGAAATTTCAATCTGCATCACGCTGCAGCTGCACACAGAGCTGCACTGGCACCACAAGCAGAGCTCAGGAGGAAGTGACCACAAGGACACACAGAAGAGGAGATGAGGCTTTTGGAAGAAAAGGAGGTGGAACCAGAGCTCCAGTGGGATGAGCAGAGTAGTACAAACCTGGCAGCTCCACTCCTCAGAGGTACTTAGCAAAAGATGAGCACCGACTCCAGCTGTGTGACATCCGCTTGGAAAAGATTCCCAAACTGAATTTCCTCTGCAGATACTCTTTGTGTGCAAAAAAGGGCATATTTCTGTTTAATGCCTTTGTTCTGCTTTCTCTTAACTCCCTGCTGCTCTCCCCCAGTTCCTGTTTGATGGCATGGATGGCACGGTGGCAATACCAGCTTAAGGAATCATGGAGCTCTAAGGATGTTTGTTACCACCTGCCCCAGACTGCAATTTTCCCTGACTTGTGCCAGGCCTGCTGTTTGTGGAGCTGTGTGGAGCACTGGATCAGGGAAGCAATCCAAATTAAAAATAACCCAGTGGGGTGGCTGGGGGTGGCAAGAGCTTTAGCAATCCAGGATAACCTGCAGTCACAAATCAGTGAGAGCTGCTTGCCATTGCAGGATGTCACAAAAGCCCAGCCTCGGAGGTACCTATTTAATACAAGGAATATGAACCTTTCAGCCAGTGAAGGAGCCTTGGGAATGAGGAGGCAGGAATCCTTTGCCCATGTTCATAAGGGACACGAGAGCAAACCTCACTGTGCCCAGATGGCAGCACAAAACATCTTCACACAGGCTTTGCTTTAGCAGTCCTTCACATGATGCTTCTGGAACAAAGGTTAGTGGCAGTGTGTGCTGTTCTGCTGATGGATGTTCTTTATTCTGTGGATTAGGGAGAGAGCTACCAGGATTTTTAAGGGCTGGGAGGGTATTGCAGATATGGGGGCTGTGCCATCACCAAGAAAGGGAATAAAAGAGCCTTCTTGATAGACATAGCTTCATGGTACAGAGTGAAGTAACAATATGTGGATGCATTCCAGAAGAGGATGTATTCCTCTTCTTTGCTCTGGAGGCACAATGCCACTGTGATGCACCAGCACTAACCTACATGATCACACCAGCAGTGACATCACCTTCACCTTGGAGGAAGCATCTGTAATTAGTCATTCTCTCTTGTATTCCAAGCCCTGTCTGGTTTTCTTCTGGCATCTCTCTTCAGTTCATCGTTCATCCCTCCTGGGCTGAGTATTTTTAAGTACCAGTCATTTCATTTTTCTCTCCCTCCTGCTTCTGACTTGGCACTTCACTGCTTCTCTCCCCAGGAATGCTCCTGCTGGGAGGTGACTGACTTGAGCACTGATGGCAAAGGTGGTGAATCCAGAGACTCAGAGCCTAAGGAGTTTCAGGATCTTTTCAGGTTACATTTCTAGAGAAAGGAATTTACTTCCTCTCCACATGCATTGGTGGCTCTGGTCACAGTGAGGTGGAAGATGCAGGTGAAACCCAGAGTCACATTGGCAGCTGCATCCCAAATTAGCCAAAGGAAACCAAGTGGCTGAAGCTTAGGGCAGGATGTGGCTGCCCTGAGGTAAACCCTGAGTGCTTTCACACCAACCCCTGTCCTCAGACAGCCCTGACAGGTAACCTGAGTGCTAACTGTGCCAGGGAACATGGATTCAAGGGTCCAGACCAAATACCATCATGTTTTGCCATCTTCTTTCACCTCTCTAAGAATATGAGGAGTTGTGTTCATTGATCTTAATTCTTCCTTCTCTAGACACAGGAACAATGTTCTCTTTCCCCTCCTTGCTCCCTGCATTCCCATTGCTGCTTCTCTTCTCCCAGTAATTGTTAAAATACTTTTTTTTTTTCAATAAAGCATCTTGTGGTTCCTGTTTCACCCTATGTTCACATAAAGGCTTGATCATATGTCCAAAGAATTGGGAAGATGCCTGAAATCCCTCTAATGCGTACTATATGTAAACTCTGTTTTTCCTGTTTTGCTTGGTATTTCTGCCTGAAGGCATCGGGAGAAATCCAAAGGTCATCTGTTAAAGAAATCAGGCAAGAAAAGAAAGCGATTGACCAGCAAAGAGGCACCTTCTTAAGAACAACAGCCAGGTGCAGAGCTGTGGGAAGAAACCTCCCAGTCCCTGTACTGGAAAAGATCTGCTAAGGCTAGACAAAGGGAAATGGAAGGACACACACAGGCCTGTCAAAAGCTCTGCCATTTGTAAAAGCAGGGGCACATTCTGAGTGCTCGGAGGTGCTCTGGGGTAAGCAAGGCAAGGCTGCCCTTTTGTGAGGGGAAACACTGACAGAACAGGGCCTGACACAGAGGAGTCTCCTCTGTGGTTCCGTGCTTGGAGATGGGAAAGCACAAACACCTCAGCCACAGTCAGGCAGAGTTCAGCAGGGTTGTGGGGAAGGTCAGCTGGAGGGAGAGACAGAGCAGAAAATGACCCAAGGCAACACATAAGCAGCAGGGCAACTGCAAGAGCTCCGGAAAGAAAAAAAAAAGCAAGTCCAGGTATGAGGGCTCAGTTACTTGGGGGGTCTGGAGAGTGGTGACCCTTCTCCCATGCAGCTGTTATCGCCCCCAAATCACATCTTCCCAGCAGCTTCACAAAGTCCAACACCCCCTACCAGTCTTCCTTCCTAGCTGTTCATCCCATTCCAATCCGTTCCGCTCTCCCTTCCCCTCACGTGGTGGCCTGGTTCAGCCATTCACCTCTGCAATGGCAAAATGCTGTGGGACACCTTGACTTTGGCTCTGTTGCCTCTTCTGGACTCCCTTTGCTCAATCTCCTGAAATTACCTCTATTTCCTTTTCTTTTCAGAGATGGAGGCTCCTGATGTTGTGTCTCTGGCTACTCAGACCAGTGTTGTTGATGTAACGAAGAAACAGAGCCTGAAAGAGAAGTCTCCTGTGCATGCAGGAACACTTTTGTTTGCTTGATATAGCTCAAAAAATATTTTAGAGATTACGCATAAAATACTTTAAAAAAATTATTAAGCACACAAAAGACACCTCCTGTCCAAGATCAAAGAAGATCTGTTTTTCCAGTCACAATGAAGCAAAGAGTGTGAAAGCTGTATTTCACTCATCACTATCACATATATTTTTTTCCCACCAGGAGTATGGAAAGCTGGATCCCATATAACCCAGGTGGCACTGGGAAAACAATCTCCTCAGAAACAGATTTTTCTACCAGTAGGATGGTGTGTCACTGCAGAGTCAAAAAGACAAACCATTTTATCTCATAAAGGAATGGGGAGCACCAAGTGCCCTCCTCTGGCTTTTCAGATTCTTGCAGAAACGTGAGAAAATTAAGACCAATTCTAAGAAATGTCCCTCAACTCCAGATTCTTGGACTGAGAAACTGATGGGAAACTCACTCTGGGGAGGAAGAAAGAAAGGGGAGGGAGGGAAGGGAAAGATAAAAAGAAGGGAAGGGAGAGAGAGAGGGAGTGAGTCAGGATAACAACACCAGGGCGACAGATTTTATTTCAGAGATGTCATTCATCCATTTGTCTCTCTTAGGTATTTCTAAAGTGCCACAGTCCCACTGCGGGATCTGAGCACTGTTTGCACAACAGAAAGTTGTGCTGGCAGGAGCATTCAGGCACCAGCTGGTGACCACAGGTCTGGGATGGAGCGTGCTAGAGATGCTGTGCTGGAATTAGAGTAACTAATTTGCTTTTTCCAGTAGCCTCCCACTATGACCCTGAGGGAGGAGCTGGCTGGTAGAGAAGCCAGTGAGGAGGCTGCTGTTAAAGTGAACCTTCTGGTTCTTTCCTTTTTGCACATCCCCCATCCCTTCTGAATTTGGCTCGTGAGTTCATGGTGCCCACAAAGTGGTTAAATCCCTGGAAGAAGAGGAGCATATCCCGTAACTTCTGCAACAGCAAAGGAAGGGTTGGTACCCAGATTCTCCTCTCCAGCTACATGACCACAAAAAGTAAAGGGCACACAGGCCAGGGGAAACGAATTATTTCAGCCAAGTGACACTGAACAGGCAAAACTAACTGGCTGTGGAAAGGAACTTCAGTTATGTGCTTAGACTGGTGAGCAATCCCATCCTAGCTGCTAGGGAACAGCTGGGAACCCTAAGGCCACTTTGATTTGGCATAGTTTAAAATAAATTAATAAAGAACTTAGAAATAAATCCATGTCAACCCTTTATAATTTATAGAGCATTGCTAAGTATACACAGCACTCCACAAAGCACAGAGAAGGGAAAATAAGTGCCCTGAGGGTTGCTGTGAAGTGGCAGACACCTCTCACGAGGAAGGGTGAGAAAACACCTGTACCGTGGCCATGTGGCAAATGGCATCTGATTCAAGTACCAGGGAAAGAGGATAATGGGGCTTTGGGATGCAGAACTACCCACTGGAGTCCTCTGCACAATTCCAATCCACACTTGGTGTGTGTTGGGAGGAGATGACTGGAAAGGGCAATGTGGGCCAAAGGCATCACTATGTCCAGCTGTCTGTAACCCAGGAGACCTGGTGTAGTCGCACCCTTGTCCACCCCCTTGTACCTCTGGCCTGGACCAGGAGCTGCACCTTGGATCACGCCCAGACCACACCCAGGGATGCTGCCTACCACCTGTGGCCTGCTGGTGTGACATAAGGAGCAGTTGGGACTGAAGCTCTGCCCACAGTGGCAGCACTTGAGAGGTTTCTCCCCCGAGTGGGTGAGGGCAGAGCTGTCGCTGACGCAGCTCCCACCCTGGCACAGCTGTGAGTGCGCTGGTGGCTGATCAGGTCGGAGCTGTGGCTGCAGCTCTGCCCGCACTCGATGCAGCCGTAGGGCTGCTCCCCCACGAAAGCTCGCTGCTGCACCGCAGCATCCCTGCTCCTCCAAAACCTTCTGGGACCGAGTCTCTGGGAGAAGGGACACGTCCCTGTCACAGCTTGGAGAAGCTGCCCTCATGAGAAAGTCCCTGTAGAGCTCTGCTGCCCACGGCCTATCCTGCTGGAGACCAGGCTTTCCTTAAACATCTCCAGGGACAGGGACTCCACCTGCTCCCTGGGCAGCCCGTTCCAGTGTCTAATCACTCTTTCAGTGAAGAAATTCCTCCTGATGTCCAGCCTGAACCTTCCCTGGCACAGCTTGAGGCCGTTTCCTCCTGTCCTGTCCCTTTTTCCCTGGGAGCAGAGCCCAAAACCCCTGGCTGCCCCCTCCTGTCAGGAGGAGAGCCAGAAGGTCCCCCCGAGCCTCCTTTTCTCCAGGCTGAGCCCCTTTCCCAGCTCCCTCAGCTGCTCCTGCTGCTCCAGCCCCTTCCCCAGCTCCGTTCCCTCTCTAGACAAGCTCCAGCTCCTCAATGTCCATCTTGCAGTGACAAGCCCAGAACTGGACACAGGATTTGAGGTGTGGTCTCACCAGTGCCAAGTACAGGGCTGTCCTGCAGCCTTCACAAGTTCCCTTGCACTGCCGCATTTTTCTGTTGTTGTTCTCTTCACCGGACATTCCCCAGCATCTCTTTGTATCACAATTGTCTCTGATTCCTCCCTCACGTTTCTTCACCTCCAGAAAAAAAGAGAAGACTCTGGGGAGACTTTACTGTGGTCTTTCAACATAGTTTGCTCTCCATCTTTCCTGTAGGCTCCCTTCAGGTACAGCACAGGGTAAATCTTACCTGCCTTTTCGGAACTTGCCAATATTTTAAGAACCCTCTGTCTTTTCAGGTAGGACATTCTGGACTTATCCCATGGCTTCAGTGTGTTTTATTCTGCCAGCAAGCCCTAGCAAGACTGTGAGGGATGTCTGCCTGCATTTGAGTGAAATGTAGTTTCCTTGAGTACCTAGGTGGTGGCAGATTTAGAGTACATTAAATCAGTCCTTTCAATCTGTTTTGCAATGGAACTGAACTGTTCCTACATGGGTTAAAGATGAAATTGTTACTCTTTCATACCTCTGAAGCCATTTAAATGGCTTCCATTTAAAATGGAAAATCTCTGCTTTCAAGTATAATTAGTCCCTAAACCCAAGTTATCTGCTATCTGCTGTTTGTATTCAATTTCTGTTAAATCAAACTTTATTGACTAGACTTATTGGGGAAGGGCTACTTACGATTTTGTCTACTTATTTAAACTAAATAAGTGCTATTGATTTAAAGCATCTGTGTGTGGGTTTAATTCCTGTGTCTGCTCTACCATGCAAAAAGCCCACAGTATTTATTAATATTTCCATAGAATTTAGGGGGGTACCAGCACGTTAAGTAACAAGCGGGTGCCAGAGGGAGGGTGGGCACAGAGGATGCCTGTGATAGTTTGATTCCTTGCTTTCATACATGCCAAGGAACTTCTTGGTTTTAGTTCTTTCTTCAAACCCAGCAGCTAATCTGTGACTGCTATACAAATTTTCCTGAATGACAAATAAAGGGTGAATATTTTGAGTCACTTTGGGTTTGTGCAGCATTCCCTGGTTTTTGCTCCTGTGGGCATCCCAGCATCACCACTGGAGCTTAGGTTGTGCTAATATTCACTATGGCCTTTGAAGCCTTTTCCTGAGTCTCTGCTTCCCACGATAGATTGTCCATTCCTGCAAGCATGGTCTACCATCACAGAAAATTAAATCCTCTGCCTTTGGAAAATTCACTTCATTATTCTTCCTTGAAAAACAAGAAAATCCTCAAAACCAGGGAGCCTGCCAAAGTGCAAAAGGCATCTATGATATACTACCCAAACCAAAATGGATGGAGTAAAAATAAACATGGTAAATCAAGCTTTAATCCTAGCACCCCTTTGATGCTTTTCCAATTGTTTGTTCATCACAATTTTTCAAGTGTTTCCAGGAAGCATTCATTCCAACAGCCATACTGTGTGTAGCCATGCTTTGTGCAATTCCTTTGTTTCCTTGGGAATGCGGTGGGCTCTTTTTTGGTCCTGGAGATTTTGGAAAGCTGAAATTTGGGCCATATTCAATTTCAAAAAGGCAAAACCATGGAATAAATTACACTGGAGTTTATTCTCTATGAAAGTGCTTCCCATTTGAAGGAATTGCATTAATGCTGCTCTAGACTGAAAACAGTTTGTGACAGGAAACACCGTTTCATTTTGTATTTGTACAATATCAAGTACAGTTCTGTCTCTGCTCAGTTCAAGGTCGAAAGAAGCTACTCTTGTATTAATAAAACACAGTTGTAGATCTCCACCTGCTGGGTTTTTCGTATATTGCCGCCAACATTAGACTGAACCCCTGATTTTGAGGGGAAAACTTAATTCTGGCCATAATTCCTGCTTGTTAAGGAAAAAAAGAACTGCATATAATACTCAAGCTGATAAATTTGTTATCCTCTGGTGACCATGCCAATGAGTTCTTGGGCACATGCACATTCCAAATAGCTCTGCTGAGATGGAAAAGCAACCAGTTTGGCCTGGGTTGGAAGGGACCTCAAAGATCATCTGGATCGTGCCTTAGGCAGGGATCCTTCATCAGGGAAGATAATGAGTTGCAACACAGCCTTTTCTCTGTTCTCTCTTTAAGCTCTGTGTAAGTGAAGGGCAGATGCACAGGTCTGTCCCTTGCTGCTGTTTCAAGTTTTATGATTTGGCTCTATTTTTCTTCATGAAGGAGAAAAGAAAGAGAGAAAATAGAAAAGTAGAAAACGCCAAAGATAAATAAGCATGTTATCACAGACTTAACTAGGCTAATGCCAACAATTAAAAATACAAATCCAGTGACAACTGCAATTCCAACTTGTGCTAACCATTTTCCCCATCCTGTAAGCCCTAAAGGCTCTAGGAGGGTAGTAACCCATGATCCAGGTTCTAATCCATCAAGCCAGGCTTGTGGTTGCATAGACTGAAATAATTCTCTAGCTTGATCACTTATTTCTTTCATCTCAGCTTGTGCCTCCTCAGTAGAGGATGAGGCACTATGGATGGTAATCCAACACTCAGTTCCACATAAATTCAGCACACGCCCAGCTATATTCCCTTTCCAGTTTAGCCAATTCAGTAGCTGTGTATTGGGTATTTTTATGGTAATTTGAGGTTGTCTCATCTTCCAAGCCCTCACTCACCTGCTCAGTTTTAACAAGAGGTCATTGTGGAACCAGCACTTTATCCAGCTGGTTACACAAGGATTCTAATTCAGAGAGTGGATATGTTGCTGTTGCTTTAGGCAGCCTTGGTCCTAATTCATCATCCCCTTCTCTTGTTAATCTCCCCAAAACATTAAGTTGAATGATCGTTTTGGATCCCAACATTTAACCTCATTTGTGTTTTCATCTCGCTTTTGGGTGTGTTGAAAACCTAATTCCTTTCCACAGCTGTGGATCGAGGCAAAACTTGCCCTTTTTTTTCTGCAGAGTACCAAAAAACCCCAAAAGTTAACTGATGGAGAGTGGAGGTGTCTTCCCCATCACCACTAATAAATGATCATTTTCAGCCCTGAAAAATCTTGGGCAAAGCCTCCAAGACTTTTGTAACTTTTAGACTATAATGAAGGAATAACATCTTCTA
Organism: Struthidea cinerea; assembly: GCA_013397865.1. Lineage (NCBI taxonomy): Eukaryota > Metazoa > Chordata > Aves > Passeriformes > Corcoracidae > Struthidea > Struthidea cinerea. Next base: position 713,926 of record VZTI01004492.1, read on the forward strand.
TGCAACCACATTACAAAACCCACAATGTAAATTAGCTGAAATAATTATCCTTGTTTCCCCTGATTAAGAAATCAGGATCCAATCGAGATCAACAAGGCTAAAAACCTTTAAAGACAGCTGGGCCAATATCCACACCAATCTTTAAATTCATGGATCCACATTAAGACCTCCTAGATGTCGTCCAGGTCTCCAGGATTAATATTCCACATTGGCTGTCTCAATTTTTGCAGTTACCTTGCCATAATAAATTGTGTGATTAAGGTGTGATATGGGGCTGTTAGTTCTTTATTATTCTAGTTGTTGACTTTCATTCACAACAGAAACACCTCAATTACCTGCCTGAGTGCATAATTTCTTCAGATGCACTTTAATCAGCAAACTTTTTCAACATTCTCTCCTGCTGTCAGCTTAGTAACAACTTCCTGAGTTATTTTATTTTCCTCTGAAGAAAAGAAAATGCTTCTGAAGACTGACAGGTTAAAAGCAAAATTGGGCAAATTAGTGCCAATTTTACAGAACTGGAATTCCAGCTGCTTCTCAAAAAATTGCCCTCAATTTCCTGCATTTTCAGATCATTATTTCTTATACTTGTACCATTCTGCTGTTGTTATTATTCTACAAAGAAAAGAAAATGGAGCTGGCTGAGGGATAAAAAGAAAAGTTAATGGCTAAGTCCCCTGGCCTCTTTATGCACAAGCAGGTCCAGAGTCAGCGGAGGTCTCCCCAGAGATCCACAGCACATGCGGGCTCTGTGGGTTTTTCCAGAAAGCACCTCGTGTGCTGTGGGCAGTGAAAGTGGATCAGCCCATCCTCTTTCTAGCCAGGAGACCTCCAGATTTCTGAGCAGCAGAGAAAGGGAAAACCCAGACGAAAGCTGCCAGGACCCAGGGCTCTGGGTGGCCTTGGACTCCCAGGGGCCACCTCTGCGTAACTCTTTTATGAAGGACAAAAGCTCACCAAAGATTCATTTCTAACAGAAGGGGAACGTTTTAATAATGAACATCATAAAAGCAACAAGTACAAACTTTAACCACTGATGTGATGAGGAGATTCTGCTTTAAGAAGAATGACATCATACATCAAAAAAAGTTATGAACAGTACCCCTGAGTTTCCATGGAATAGTAGCAATTCTTACTGAGGCTCTGAAGCCTGGAGATACAGGACTCTGAAATGCTCAACTGATGGAAATTACATCTCAAAGATACCAGTACAAGATCACATTGAAGGGATGTCCTTTAAGGCCTCTCCATTTGGCTTAAATAATATCCTGACAAGCTAAGACTAATCCAAAATCCCACACAGTAGCAACGAGCGTGTGATTTTCACAGTCTGTAGTTACATAGCAAAAGTGTCATACCTGGTCCCACAATTTTAGCTTTGGGACAGAATGTGACAGTCTGTCAACAAGAAGAAGGCTTGGTAAGAGAAACAGGGTTTCCCATTCTTAAAATCTAAACCTTATTTTATTAATTACTAAGAGTGAATCCTTTTAACAAGGTAACATTAAAATCACAACTACAAACCACAAAACCAACCATGCACGAACACAGCATCAGTTCAAGAGAAACTTTTTGGCAAAGGTACAAGCCCCAAAGTTTCTTTATCCCAGCTGAAAGGTAAATGAGCTTTTTTGCACTTTTGAAGCTTAAAGGCTCTGACACTGCCCCAAGCCTGTCACTGATGGAAACAATGAGGTAGACCAGACCAACATGCCTTGAAACTCTGCACTCTCCAACCCTGACAGGCCCAATGGCAGAGTCCTACTGAAAAAAAAAAAGAAAAAAAAAAAAAAAAAAAAAAAAAAAA
>VZTI01004492.1:715750-761543 GCA_013397865.1 Struthidea cinerea
AAAAAAAAAATTGTTTCCTCTGCTATTTTCACAAGATGATGCACCTGAGCCTCTCAGTGTTCCTCCTCAAGCAGTAATTATTTACCCCACTCCTACTCCTAATTAACACCTAACAGCCAAAACCATGTAATAATCCAAATAGGATATGACAGAGTATCTAAACCCAGGCTCAGCTGAGCTCACCTTTGAACAAAAGAACAAGTGCCCTATAAACCAATTTGGCTTTTCCTCATGAACTCTTGGTAAGCAAGGGAGAATTGAAAGGTGGTATTTTGTTGAGTTTTTTTTGTGTTTACAGTTGGGGTTTTTTTTGGGGGGGGTGGGGGGAGGGAGGGTGTTTGTTTTAAATAAAAGCAGAAAGTATTTTCTTCTAGTTTGAGCAGGGCTGCTGGCCTAAGAATCAGCTAAGTCAAGGACACCTGATTTAAAGACCTCCTAAAGGAAGGAAGCTTTTGCAAGCAGATGCTGGGAATAGGGGTGCTGTAAACTGAGCATCTTTACATAAGCATCTTGCTTCCCTCTACATAAATCAGACTTAACAGGAGATGCTTACAACATCCCTGAGGACTTTATCATTAGATTCAGCTCGTTAGGAGAGGTACAATTGCCCAAATACACGCTGAAAGACGTATCAGGTAAAAAATACACTCAAGTTTGATGCATTATCTTGTGTACGAATGTTCCACTTCACTGCACCCGATAATGATCTCTTGAGCTGCCTCGACAAAGGTCATTCCTGGCAAAAATCCCTGCAGGCTACAGGGCAGGGATTTGATCAACTGCTGCTTGCTGATGCATCTGAGTGTACAGTCAGCACCTCCACAGGTACAACAATTGCAACAGCACAGCACAGAGGTCACCTGCCCCGAGTGACAGAACGGTCCATAACAGTCACACGTGTTTACACTGGACACGCTCACAGCACAACGCTGAGCAGGCTGCAGAAGTCACAGAATCTGGAGAGATTGGGAGCTGAGGTGCAGGCAGAGCTCCAGAGGCAGATGAAAGGGATAAGGCACCGGCACCTTCACAGGAGAGGAGACTGCTGGGATTAAGAAGGGGGCACGAAATGGATGCTGCAGCAGCCATCTGCTGTCCTAGCAGGAGTCCTAAGCTATAAACATTGGAATTCAGGAGAGCATTGCCTGGGAGCAGTGTATTCAGTTGCTTCTGAACTTCCTGAAGCACCTGCAGCTGACTTTGCTGATTCAGGAGAAGCATATCCATATTTTCCCTCATTTTCTTCACTGTACAAAAAGAAGGGAATGTTAATGCCTGCTATGTAAAACCACAAGGCAGTTTAGAAGCCTTTTTATACTCACACTCTTCAGAAACAAGATTCCAGTGATCCATCATCTCACTTTCCTCTGCACCACGCCTTCGCTCTTCTTTCTGACACAGAGATGTAACTTCAGGCTGGCTTGCATCTAAAAGGAAGGCAGTGCAAGTCAAGAGTTGCAAGGTCCACATTCCAAACATGGCAGCTCAGCAACAACCCTTCCTTCCTCTCACCCACATCTTAAAATTCAAACTTCGTTCAAGTCACACAGTGGTCCAAACTAAACCAAAACCAAAGATTAGGCTGATACAGGGGTTTTGGGTTTCTTTTTTCGAGGGGGGCACAGGGAAAGGAGGAAGCAAAGCTGGAACAAGGGATCTGTCGAGGAAAAGAGCAGCTAAGATTAAGTAAAAATGGGTTTGTATTTGCACACTTTCTTTAGAAGCAGCTATAGTGTCAGACTAATCTGTTACTACTTAGTGTCCAACTGACAGAGCAAAAATGAGACTTTTCTTCAGAATTATAAACTCTTGTATCTTGTAAAAGCCATGAAGAAAAAAACAAGGTTTAGGAGTGTAAGGTTCCATGCTTAGGGTTCACTGGCAGAGTTCCTAGGTCACCTCTCTGTATCTACGGACTGAGAGGCCTCAAACCCTACATTACGAATTCAGTTTTGCCATTCCATTACCAACTTGATAATAACTGCATCATTATTCCCATTGCTAAGGTGAAAGGCTCTTCTTTTTTTTTTTCCCAGAAGAAACAAATAAAACCAAGTAAAACAACTCCAAATAAACAAACAAACCACAAAAACCAAAGAAAAACCTCACACACAAAACACCTGCTTCTCATGCCAACACCCAGAACAATTCTGTGGGTGTCTAAGCAAGATCCAAGATGAAAACTTAAAACATTTTTGACCAAGGATAAAGTGACTGCCCACATAAAGGTACAACAACAGGGAAAAAAACCCACAATGGCAGTTCTTATCTCTGAGTTGCTGGTCATTACTAGAACATGAAATACTGCAAATCCAGAGAACTGCCTACTTGGAACAATCCCTTTGTCTGACAGCCTGTGCTGTGCTAAGAATATTCCAGAGACTTCCCACTGCAGACAACAACAAGCTAAGATTCAATATCCACATATAACAAAAAGTAGCTGCTAGAGATTACCAAGGCAGTGTTTACAGTCGAAATTCCTTGCATCTCCCTAAGCTTAGCATTTTGATAGCTGAGCACTTCTGAAGATCTCAGGCTAGACATCAGGCAACACTACGAAGCAGGAATTAGTGAGATCATTATTATTAGTGAGGAATTAGTGGGATCTGAGACCTTTGAGGAGTCTAAGGTGCCAAGCAACCTTCATGGTAACACCTAAATTTCAACTTCAGCTTTTTAAGTAACTTCCTCAAAGGGCAGAGATAAATTCGTTATATTAGAGATGGGAAAAAAAAAAAAAGTAACAAAACCAAACCAACCAACCCCCAACACTCATATCCAGAGCAAGGTGGAAGAAGTGTTTAGGAATATTTCATATATCCCCTGAGATTCTGTATAACTTGAAATAAACACAACTTAATTCAGTTACCTGCTGTGTGTTCACTGGGTCTCTCTCTCAGATGTTGGTGTCTGATGAAGTTTGAGCTCACAGTGAAGCTATTTCTATGCTCTGAACGCCTATAGGGTTTCTCATCTGCATGGACTCTCTGATGCTGCAGCAGAGCTGTGTTCCCACTGAAGTTCTTTCTGCACGTGGTGCCGGAAAACGTTTTCTTTTTCAGATGGGTTTTGTGGTGAGCAAGGAGGCTCGAGGCACGGCTGAAGGTTTTCTCACATTCCTTGCACTTGTAGGGCCTCTCCCCTGTATGGACTCTCTGGTGAACCACCAGGTTGGCCTTCCTGCTGAAGCTCTTGCCACATTCTGCACACACGAACACCTTTTCTCTTGTGTGGATTTGCAGGTGGGTCAGGAGCCTGCAGTGGCCCTTGAAGCCCTTCCCGCATTCTGGACACTTGAAGGGTTTCTCTTCCCAGTGCAGTTTCTGGCCATCAGTGCCAAGGACAAGTTTCCTGGAGCCTCTTTTTTTGTGAGGGGAATCGTCACAGGCTGCCCCCCTCTCTGGGCTCAGGGCTTCACGTACCTGAGGCAGTCCCTCTTGCTTAAGGTCTTCAGGGAAGCCTTTCTCCTCCTCATTGTCCCCCAAAACGCAGTCCCCTGATGGAGTAAGAGACCCATCTTAGCACTCCTCTTTTCCCTGAGGCAGATAAGCTGCTCCTTGTAAAATAACTCAATTTCTTAGGCCTACCTTCATCTTACACCGATTCCCCTTTCCCAAAGAAGAAGGGAAATTCTGAAGATTGAGACAAGAAGGGGAGAAAAGTGGCAAAGGGAAGAAGAGACAGGTAAGAAATGTTCCTCTTCTCTTCCTTCCTCTCCCCATTTCCTTGTACTTCTTCCCTTCAGAGAATGGCAAAACAAAGACTGCCAAGATAAAGGAAGGAAAGGACCATGCTGAAGCATCTCACCCATCCCAAATATCTACTTTTAGCTATTTGTTCCCGCAGACTTGGCTCAAAAGCTTTTCAGGCTGCTAAATTAGCATTAACACACTGCTTCAAAGCTGGGCATTTGGGTGGGGATCTTTCAGCACAGAAGAGCCCCCTCAACCTTCAATAGGCAAAACCAGCAGGGAGATTTAGGTTGTTTCTCACTTGTGCTAGTTCGTATTTACCGAAAAAAAGTTAAATTATGTCTTTTGCAGGTTGGCACACCAGGCTTTTTTCTCTATCACAACGATATCTGCAAGTACTATAAGGACACTGTATATTTATGCATCAGAAGTAAAAGGGCTCTTCATTGATTAAAAAAATTAGCTAATTCCCAATTAACTATTACAATCTCTTTTCATAGCTAGCCCTAACACATTTACTGTCCTTGCAATGACAAGCTACATAAATTGCATTCTGAAGAAACTCACCAGAAACATTCAAACATACCCCTTTCTTTCCTAAAGAATGCAACCTGTTTATTTCATAGGTGAATATGCACCATCATACACCCCACAGTAAGCTCTAGGTATTTTATTCTGATGGCTAGATCTTATATTTACAGCAGTTCAGCATTAAAAGAATTATAAGGATCACCTAATGAACACTTAGCCAAGGCTGATTTTTGCAAGCAGCTTCAGGTGTTTACTATTAATTCAAGCAGAGGATTTAGCAATTAGCCTCTCTGATCTAGAACTAAAATAGTACTCACACATTTAACAAAAAAAGTTTGTTTAATCCACTAACAAAACCAAACCAGGCTTTCTACATTCAAAATAAAACTCTGCAGGGCAATTTCAGTCCTACCTCTATGATACCAAGGAATAAAATTCCTAAGTAACATGTTGTGGAAGAAGCAAAATGCTCTCTGTTTACATGGATGCGGCAACCAACATCTAACTAGCAGCAATAAAATAAGCAAACTTGCTGAAAGAGGGAGTCCTCTCTCTCACATCGAGGAATTAAACCCAAGAGGGAGCTTTCTCCCAGAGGGATGAAGAAGGCCTTCTGTGGCAGGAACACGCAGTCCTCACGCTACAGCCACGAGGCTGACTGTTCCCCGAGAGCCTTGCAGGTCTCTGGCAGTGACATGTAGAACCCTCCATTCCCACCCACACCCGGAGCTGGGCACTCACACACTTTGAATGCAGCTCAGCAACTCCCCCAGACCCTCCTCACCTGTCGGAAATCCCGGAAAAGGGAAGTGTGCTGGCTGCCCGTCGCTCCCAATGAACTGTACTGGCTTATTTTAGAAGAGGAGGCGCAAAACCGCAGCAGAAAGAAACCCAGAACACCACTGCAGCCCTGCCTCGGCCCGGCATGGCATCCGGCCCCATCCTGGCATCCCGGGGATAGAATGACGGCACCATGCTTCCCCGCGGGATTTAACTACCAAGAGCTTACATCTCACCTGGATATCCTGCAGTATCGCTCCTCCCGGGGCTCTGGAAAATGGAAAATATGGACTCCATTGCTGGCTCCATCTAGAAGAGAAAGGGACACAGAGCGTGGAGCCTTTTCCAGCAGATGGGAGCAAAAGGGGAGGGACAGACGCTCGTACAGCACACTTTGGCTGTGCCCGGCCTAAGAGGGGCAAACCTGCCCGTGCCACCGAGCCCCCCGGGACAGAGAGGGCAGCCCTCCACAAAGACCTGAAGCTGGGTGACTCTGAGCTTCATCCAGAGACCAGCGTGATAAGAAGCGCCTTTTCCTAAGCTCAGTCTCCCTGGGAAGCACCGACGGGCCCTCAGACAGCAGGCCCCACTCCGCTCTCAGCCTCCACACCTGGCCTCGTGCTCCCCGCCACGCTTTAATCCCCGGCCCGCGGGCGCTGTGCCCTCCCGCGGGGCCGCTCCGCCCTCTCCCGAGCCCCGGGCCGGCTCCGGGCCCCGCTCACGTGCCTGCTCTGCCGGGCCTTCGCTTCGCCCCGGGCCCGCTCTTCCCCGGTGCCGCCGGCTCTTCCCGGCGCGTCCCAGCGCTCCTGCCCGGGGGCCAAGACCCGTCGGAGCTGGCGCCGCCCGGCCGGGGGGGTTCAGTGCCGCTCCCCTCAGCCCGTGGGCGGCGGGAGCACGGGGCGCTCCTCGGGTTCGCCCTTCGGTATCGACACCCCCTGGAAATCCGGCGGGAGCTCTTCCTTCGCTGCCCCGCGCTGTTCTGTCCCCGCCCTCCGACCACGTTCGCTCGCTGGATTCCCCCGCACGGAGCGTCCGCGGGGCTCCGTGTCCCCGCTGGGCACGGACAGGGCTGCCCTGGCAGGGGGTGCAGCTCGGCAAGGTGAGGCACGGAGTGGGTCATCGACCTACCCCCCGTGCTCAGGCAGCGTCATCCCGGAGCACACGGCACAGGACTGAGTCCGGATGGTTCTGGAATAGCTCCAGTGAGGGAGACTCCACACCCTCTCTGGCCAGTCTGTTCCACTGATTGCACAGGGAAGTTCTGCCTCATGTTCAGGTGGAACTTCCCGGGATCAGTCCCTGCCCGTGCCTCTGGTGCCATTGCTGGGCCCCCGGAGCAGAGCCTGGGCCCTGCTCGGAGCCCTCCCTGCAGAGAGGGACACACAGGGCTGAGGGCCCCTCTCAGCTGGGGCTCCTCTCGAGGCTGAACAGCCCCAGCTCCCTCAGCCTTTCCCTGTCAGGGATGCTCCAGACCCTTGACTGGTCTCTGCTAGACTTGCTCCACAAGCTCCTCGTCCCTCTTGTACTGTGGAGCCCAGAAATGCTGAGCCAACTACTGCAATGACAGTAATAAAATCATAGTTGGGTAGAAATCCACAGATTTATGCTCCAATTTTTCCTCTATACACTGCCCTTCCTGATAAGCCTCCAGGGAAGCTGCCAGGACCAGTTCCAGACTCCCATTCCTTTCCCTCTGTGGTGTGGCACTGGCACCAGAGTCACCACAACCCACCTGACCAGGACAGCCTGGAGCTATGGAGGGCCCAGGCTCTGCTCCAGGGGGCCCGGCAGAGGCACCAGAGGCACGGGCAGGGACTGATCCCGGGAAGTTCCACCTGGACACGAGGCAGAACTTCTTCCCTGGGCAGTGATGGAGCCCTGAACAGAGACCAGAGAGGGTGTGGAGTCTCCCTCACTGGAGATATTCCAGACCCCTCTGGACACAATCCTGTGCTGTGTGCTCTGGGATGGCCCTGCTGGAGCTGGGAGGTGGCACCAGTGACCCACTGTGGTCCCTTCCAGCCTGACCCATCCTGGGATTCTGCGCCCCCAGTACAAGTATATTAATACTACTTTTTTGAACAAAAGGAAGGCTTCCTCAAGATGTGGAGAGACCTGGAATTGTTGAACTGAGGGAAGGGATACCTTTGAGGAAGGCACAGAAGAGACCTAATCGCAGCCTTACACTACCGAGAGTGCATTGAGAAGATGAAGCAAGGGACACTGATTATCAATTGATCCAGGGGACATTCCTACCATATGCCATGAAAATAATACCTCCCCATTATGATAAAAAAGCACAGGAATGGGATGCCCAGAGAGGTAATGAAATCTCCATCCTTTGAAGTTTTCAAGACCTCACTTGACAAAGCTCTGCGCAACCTTGTCTGAGTTCCATATTGACCCTGCCTTGAGTAGGAGTTTGAACCAGAAACCTCCTGGGGTCCTTTCCCAGCTGACTGGTTTTGTGAGCCTGTGAAACAGAATGGGAACTCCTCACCTGATAGCTATGGTATATCCATTATCAAAGTGTCTTGGGAACCTCTGCAAAATAAACTTGGAAAAGACATTGTGCAAACTCTTCATTCCATGAGTGGAGAGGAGCTACTGCAGTGATCTACTAAACTAGTACTCACACAGCCTTTCCTGGTGCTGGATCCCTATCCCAGAGGGTCATTGCCCAGACCTGGAAAGGGATGTAATAAATATCAGGGGCTATTGCTGGAAATGCTGTGGGCTACAGAAAATCCTGACTGATCTAGCCACCCCAAAGAGGAGCATAAACCTTCTCACTTCTATGTTGGGGGATGGTGCAGTGCTAACCCAAGAGGCTGAACATCATCAGAGAATTAGAGAATGGCTTGAGTTGGGAGGTACCATAAAGATTCCTCATTCCAATCCCTCTGCCATGGGCAGGGACACCTTCCACCAGACCAGGTTGCTCAGAGCCCCATCCAACCTGGCCTGAACACTTCTGGCATGGGGAAGGCACAGCTTCTCTGGGCAACCTGTGCCAGCACCTCATTACCCTCACAGGGAATAATTTCTTCCTGATATCCCATCTAAACCTCCTCTCTGTGAGTATGAAGCCATTCCCCCTTGTCCTGTCACTCCAGGCCCTTGTCAAGAGTCTCTCTCCATTTTTCCTGTAGGCTCTCTTCAGGTACTGAAGGCTGAAATGAGGTCACCCTGAAGCTTCTCTCCTCCAGGCTGAGCAATCCCAATTCTCTCAGTGTTTTCTCATAGGAGAGGTGCTCTAAATGTGTTCAGGGAACATTGAATGTCTGGGTAATTAAGAGATGCTGGGGGTCTCTTAGAGGTAAGAAGCCCCTAAGGTGTTCTGAAATGCATTTCAACAAGACCCCTGGGCCAGTGCTGGCTTTCCAGCAGTGTCCTGATGGCTAATTGTATTTGTTAATAAAGGATTGTGGAGAGACTCCGTATTTCCCAGTTCCAGAAGCCCTCCTTGGCTGTGCCAGCCCTTTTCTGCCCTGTGGGACCATGGCTGCTCCTTGCAGACCTTCTCTCTGTTCATGCACAAACCAGGGACACGGTGCAGCTCTGTGACAGAGATAGCCTGCAGCTGAGGGCACAGGTTTAAGTCCCATCTGCTTTCAGTAGTAGCCACTCCTTGGTGCTGCTCTAAACTAAGGTGATTATTTTGTTTAACTTCTGTTTTTCACGGCGTTTCCCCATATTTGTCAGGATTAAGTTTGGTTTGGGAAGAGCTGGACTCCACGATCCTTGTGGGACCCTGCCAACTCAGGGTACTCTGTGATTCAATGATGTGACCTTGTTTTATGGCAGTCTCAGGTGCTGCTCATTGGTTGAGCTTTTCCCATTCTGCAGGTCCGTGCTTTGGAGGATCAAGGTATCCCATCCACAGGAACAGCCAGTATTTTGCAATAGAACAGGATTCTTTTCCCTGGACTTCACAGTCCAGGATACAGCTGTTAATGAGTTCATTGCATTAGATGCTGTTGGTTGTCAGTAGACCTTTATGCAGCATCCTAATAAATCACATTCTAGCAAGGTCTGTTCTTCCCCTGCAAGGTAAGAAGGGGAAGCCTAGATTAACTAACTTCAACATACTGGAAGTTGGTGAAAGGATTAATATTCCCGGTATCTAAATGAATCTGGTCTATAGATATTGAAGTGATGAGTGTTCTAGAAAAATGAATAAAGAAATGAATGATTTTCCTGGCCTAGCAGAACTTGAACTGTATGGCATAATAGCTTGTAAGACCACCAGGTAACAGAAGTGCAAAAAAGGTTTTGAAGAGTTTTCTCACTTATCTCTCTAGTTCAGTAAAGAAAGCAGTGGCCCTTCATGCAAAAATAGTGTGTAGGTAATAGAAGAGCCTGTCATAATTCATCAGTGGGTTAGAAAACATTGCTATGGCATTTTATCATTTTCAATTCTTGAGTTTGGGAAAGTAAGAATGTTCATTTATATAAAATCCTTTCAAGACTGTATCTCAAATTAGACAAGTAAGTGCATATTAGATGTCCGTGCAAGTATTTTTAATTTGAAAGACATAATTTTCACTAATTTAAGTAGGAATCTTGGGTTTCAATTTAACAGGAATATCCTGAGTTCTAACTAGCCCTGTCCCCTGCACTGCTTACAGCGTTCCCACCTTGAGGTCAAGGTTTTAAAGAGCCTATCGTGTATCCCAGCATTCAGATCCTTAATGAATCTGTTGAATCCTCTCATCTGGGGTAACACATAATTTCCCAGGTTAGCACTGAATTGCAAATAAGTATTGTGATTTTCTGTCAGGTTTTGCATTAATTTTGGTAGTATTCTTGCCTCAGCTTATTCATGAGAATGATCACGTGAGATAAAAACCTTTTAGAGCACCGACTGTATGCCATCTTCAACTCCTCTGCTTTTAACAATGCCTCTCACTCTGTTGTAAGAGAAAATTTGATGTGACGTAATTTGGCTTTGGAATTCCACACTATCTATTATTCTTTTCCTTTTTAACTGCTGTGTGACTGCTAAGTATTGTTCTTGTATTGAAGTCAGGCTCACTAAAAATAGCTCCCAGGTTCTTGTCCTCTCATATTTCCTCTGTCTTCTCCAATCTTGTTCATCTTTCCTGAGCGCTCTCCAGGATACCTACCAGCCTACCTCAGTTTGCTCCAGCCTACAGGTGACATTAAAAAATCTAAATTAAGTAACCTGTAACCTCTGTAACCTCTTCTCTGTAAAAACTGAGTTCTTACCCTGATATTGTGTTTATTATGTAATTTCTGCTAATCTTTCCAGCAAAGATACAGATTTTGGTGGGTTTTTTTCTGTTGTCTTCCAATCAATAATATTACAGAATGTTTTTGGACTGTTCCATGTTCTAGTTACTTTGTTGCTTGGTTGTGCTTTCTTTTATTTTTATTTTTTTAAAAATACATTATTTTATGTAATCCGACCTACTTGTCACCTCCTGTGCCATTCCCGTTCATGATTTCAGACCAGTAGGGAAATTTGTGGCTTGTCAGATTTATTCTTTTAACCTTTTTTTTTTCCTTTCTCTAGTTCAAGACAGTACATTCTTTAGCAGTTTCTTAAAAGGCATTTAAGTGCACATCTTCCCACTAGCTGTTTGTTGGGGTTTTAGGAGTTCTCCTTTTGTTTTTCTTTTTCTCTTAAAGAATTTTCCAAGTACAAGAGACACTAAAGATTGGGTACTTAAGAGAGACAAAAGACCTGGCCATAGGGCGAGGGGTCCAGCTGGCTACCCTCTTCTGCCTGGGGTTTTCTCGTGTAGGGCAGGGATGCAGTGAGATTTGGACGGGGGAAAAGGGGGTTGGGTGGAGTGCCTAGCTCTCTTGCTCTCTCAGCATTCGGAGGGGAGAGAGAGGCTGCGGTTGCTGCGGGGAGAATTCGTCGCCACCGCGGGCTTCTGCTTTCTGCTGCCTTCCTTCTACCGGAGAACCGCGGGATCCCAAGCCCGCCTTTTCCCTGCCCTGCTGAGAACCGCGCCACGGCTGCGCTGCCGCCGCCGTTCCTTTGCCAGTGCTCTGAGCCTTCGCTGCACTTGTAGCCCCGCACGCCCTGCCTGCCCAGACATCCCGGAGTTTCCGCTGCAGCTCCTGAGTTTGGTGCACCAAACTGGGATTTTTTGTGCTCATCCCTGCTGTTCCAGCCTGCTGTTCCCAAGGGTCCNGCAGCCTTTGTTCCATCCCTTACCGGAACGCCCCCATCACCGCCTGCTCCCCGAGCTCGCTCCGGAGCGCCCCCTGCAGCCGCGGGGGAACCATCGCACCCGCCCCGCTCACCGGGAGCCGCCAGCGCCCCTGCCGGCTGTGAGCGGAACTGCACCCACGGGGAAAGGGCCCGACAGCCGAGAGAGGCCGGCACTGGGTTTGTGGTGCTGTTTGCTGTTACTGCCACAGTTATTGTTGTTCTTTTGTCTTGTTATACATATCTATCTATCTATATATATATATATATTAGTAAAGAACTGTTATCCGTATTTCTCATATCTTTGCCTGAAAGCCTCTTAATTTCAAAATTATAATAATTTGGAGGGAAGGGACATTTTTCCATTCCAAGGGAGGCTCCTGCCTTCCGTAGCAGACACGTGTCTTTCAAACCAAGACACTGTTCTCCAGGGATTTACCTGCTTTGGGATCTTACTGCTGGTTCTCTGAGACTGCAGATACCTAATTTCTGGAAATAACAGTCCTTTCTTTCTCGGTGGGTATCCAGTTCTCACCATCTCTTCAGCAGAAGCGAGGAACAGGATTTTGACTGCTTTTTGTGCCCTGGGGCAGTGAACGTTGCCTGGGATTTTTTCTCTCAGTATTTTGTCTCACTTCTGATAAGGCAAAATCCTTGTATTTCACAGTTATCACAGGATCACTGATGTCGGAAAAGACCTCCAAGGAAATAAGCAAAACTTTTCAATGTTTCAAACCCGTATTTATCACAGGACTTAGCACTGCCAAATAAAACGCCAAGTGCTGTAAGAGAGCAAGCTGTAAAGAACAACTTATCAGCTGATAAATTCTTGCTTTACATACCAAAACATATTTACTATTTTGTATTGCTCATTGACTGACTTCATGCTTTCTAAGGCTAAACAGTATCTTAATTAGAAGAAATACGAATAGGAGCTAGTTGGAATTTACTGCATATTAAATTCTAGCTAATTCTTTTGCTTGCTTTCATGTTCTATATTGTGAGTAATTATGCAAATAAAGCCTAGGGAAAAAAAAAATTCCCCCAGAAGTATTAATGTCACCCTAATGCCAAAGATTAAAGAATGAATAAATGTAATGTAACTCCTACTTCTATTATCCCGTCACTGGGATTGTCATCTATCAGATGCCTAAACTCACATCCTTTCTCCCAGCTTTTTGCTTCCTTTCATTCTTACTCATTAGAGCTTTTCATAATCTTGACAAAGGAGGAGCTGCTTGGTCACAATGGAGGAAAATACCACAACTTTCTTAGTTTCATCTTATCTCTCACTTTTTTCCTAAATACATCTTAACTTACAGACCTTTAAGAATTCACTTTCTTATGGTTAAAAGCTTCTGAAAGAGAAATTGTGTCAATTACTGAAGAAAAATAATCCTCTAATATTTCACCCTATGAGGTCTTACATGAGATCCTACATGGTTTCTGAGGATTTCTCCCACTTTCATGAGGACCTGACCTCAGGAATGACCGCCCAAAAAAACACAGGAAGGATTCTCTTCACCGGTCAGCCCCTACATGTGCCAGCTCTGCCCTGCTCCAGCTCCGGCCTCACCTGGCACATCTTCTCCATGCAGGAAACAGGGAGCACGGCTCTCCCTAGGAGCGAGCCTCACAGGCACGGATTGCTCTACCCACCATGCATGGGCCCAGCATTTGTGACTGCAAAGTGGCAAACTTGAGCCTCACTTGCGTTTTCAAGCTAACTTACCTCATTAGTCTGCTCACTGATCAATTTGCCCTTGCTGACTAAATCTTAGTTTATTTTTTTGGCATATCCTCTGTGGCAGCCCTTTATTTTTCAATAAAGCTTCCCCAGAGGTGTTAAGTGGTAGCAAACTTCCCAGAGACTTCCACGGGCAGCTGACATTTCTCTTTCCCCAGACCAATTGTCACATCAGCCTCAGGTGGGACGGGAGTAACAAAATGGGCTAAAATGATCAATAATCATGGATTGTGAAGAGAGGACACAATTTCCCCTTAAACTCAGTGTTGCATAAACACAGTCA
Source organism: Struthidea cinerea (assembly GCA_013397865.1). Taxonomy (NCBI): domain Eukaryota; kingdom Metazoa; phylum Chordata; class Aves; order Passeriformes; family Corcoracidae; genus Struthidea; species Struthidea cinerea. The sequence goes on from VZTI01004492.1 coordinate 728,971, forward strand.
TTGTTGAGCAAGTTAATGCTGTTCACACTTTCAAGTAGCCAGTTTTATTTATTTCTCTACAATTACAATTGTGTTCTTACTGTATATAGCTGTAAATTTTTCATTCATTCCTCAAGTTCCATGATGCCTCCATTTTTAAAAGCCTGAGGCAAAGAGAAAGATAAGTTTTAATTCACCTGCCTTTCGCTGGACGATTGTGCCATACTATAAACTCTCTACTAGTTTCTGGTCAAAACCTAACTGCCAGAGGCACTGGGGTACTTGCCTGAATTTTGGGGGCTCTTCAGTGTCTTGCACAGCAAATACTCAGTGACAAATGACAGTGGCAAAGGACCTGTGTTATATCAGTAGCAAGACATTAGTTTGTGTGTGCCTCAAATCTTGCCTGTTTACTGATCCAAATACAGTTCTAACCTCTTTCTACACACATTTTTGCTGGCATTTTCACCAGCCCTGATTTCTCTGGCCAGTTTCTATTAATTTACTCCAATGTTTCATTTCGTGCAGCAGCTTTTCCCAGGTTAAACCAGTGGGTCTCAAGGGTTTGTATTCTCTGGAGTGGTTATGAGCCCCGGTTGGAGAGGAGGAGCTTGCAGTGAGAATTGACTCAGAAATACAGAGGTCAGGGCACACGCTGAGGTGGGAATTCCTGTTTGAAAGCCCTCTGCAAAGCTCTCTGCATACCTTGTTCAGGAAAAACTGGGAAAAGGTGGATCACATTGGCAGCTTCAGAGCTATTGCCTTGATCCCCTCTTGCTTAAATTTCTTTTATACAAGATGCATTTCTTTGCTGTGTACTTTTGCTGGGGCTTTTACATCTGGGGCTGGGTGTTACGTGCTGCTTCCCTGGAAGGAGCAAGTCACCTCTGAGACTGCAGTGCAGGCAGCTGCAGGAATTTGTATCATCAGGGCACCTGTGGCAAGAGAAGTAGACAAGTTTGTGCCCCTCTCCTGGCTCTGGATGGGCTCTGGGTTAATTCAGCCTCCTTTGATGTGGTGTCCATTCCATAGGTAGGGCCTGAGTCCAGAAATCCAATTTATCACTGTTCCACAGCACATTTCACAGCCAAATAATCCTGGGAGTTATGAAGTGGGACCTGTGGGGTCAGTTCTTAATGAACACCAGTTGTCCTTAGATGAGGGAGATGGGAAAAATTGAAAATTGGCTGGGATGCCTTCCCTTGAGACCTGGTGCTTATTCTGTCGTGTGACCTACAGTGTATCAGCTAAGGACTTGTCCTACATTACATCATTTTCCTCCCCCCGCATTTTTGCTTCCCTTAAAAAATGAAGATTAATGCAATTTCTCTCATTTATTTAATAGATTATTTGCCTTGATAATACTGTGCAATTAAAATGTCAGAAGAAAAGCTTTAAATATTGAAGTCTGCAGGTTGCCCTTTATGTCTGTTCTTTGGAAAGAACTCCAACTTTCTTGCTGATAGCTTTAATTCATTGATGCATCTTAATGGAAAATTGATTTTTTTTCCTCCATAAAGATCACATTTACATATAAAAAAGGGAAAATGATATTTTAAGACAAGATTTGCTAACAAAATGGAAGTTACATCCTTGATGTATGCCCTGGGTTTCAGGATTGGAAATAATTTTCATTAAGGAAAGGGTCATGATAATGCTGTGTCTTTTCCTCTCATTGAAGTCTGCTATATTGCAAGGAAGTGAGAGATAATTACTAGACATTATCTACTCTTGCTTGACAGAAAACTAATTTGTTATCACTAGGTCTCTATACGTAAAAACCAAAAATTTGGGATAACATACTCAGGTAGTACAAATGGGATTTCCGGGGAAGTTGGCTGGGTTACTCCCAATTTTCCTTTGCTGCAGACCCGTCCCTGTGAGTTTCCACAGGGCACTCACCACAGCAGGACCTTTCCAGTCTTCTGTATCTGGGTTAAAAAGTCTCATTGTCACAGCTTTTAAAATTTGGGTTTCCCTCCTGTAGGTGGGGCTGCCGTTCCACCAACAGCGGCGATGCAGATGTGGGCAGATGTGCTGGAGAGGCAGCCTCTGCTCAACTGCGATGGCCAGCAAGTAACCACCTCCTCTAGCAAACCAAGCAATGCAAGGTGACCATAGCTTTAAAATATTTTGTTTTATTAAATGTTTCAAATAACATAAACATCATATTAACAATTTTATGGCTGAGATTCATGTCATTTGTGGTTTGATAATTTTAACTGATTTGAGAGCTCAAAAGATTACGCCTTAACATTAGAAACTCTGTAATTAAGATTTTTAACAGGAAGTTGTCTCGTAGCTAACAAGAGGATAGAAATAGCAGATAGAACCGTAGAAACTCTGAACAGTGGGAGAGTACGTATTTTACTATAAACTGGGGTCTGCCAAGATCATGTAAGGACAAGAAACCTTTTGTAAGTGGCTTCGTGTTCATCTGAAAAAACAATTCGTAGTTGGCTTTTAAGCAATAGAGAAAAGTGGGATAGTACATCTTTAATTATTCCCCAAATACACTTTACTTTTTGGATTTGACTTCTCTTAAGTAAATCCGTACCACTTTCATACCAGTATTTAGCACCATGTAATGGGGTGTTCACCACTTACCTTCTGGGGAATGTTATTTGCTCTGTGCTAGAATAAGGGGTCCAGTTGTACTAAAATTGCACTGAAAGTTCATCCTTGCTTTCAGCAGTAGAACGTCAACACTGGAAGAGCAACAGCATGCTTTCAACCATGAAGCTGTAGCTTATTTACAAACAAAAGGATGCCCCCCTCCCTCTTTTCCCAGTTGCTTATTCATGATAATGACTCAATTTTAACAACTACAGGTTAGGTTCCCTTTGCACTGGAAATGAGGGTACGTTTTAATTGCTTTGTTGTGAACTGAAGTGGAACAGGGCACGCCAAACAAGCACAGCCTGGCATTTCAGGATGAGCTCCACTGCTTTTACCACATCTCTTGTCTGGTGCTGGAAGATGCAGCTGTACACACAGGCAGGTGTACTCATGTTTCCTTAGAAAATGCAAAAGAACACGTTTCTGCAGGAGGTAGGTAATGGGCCAACAACCTGTGATTTATCAGTGTGTCTGTTACCCCTCCCTCCCTACTGTGGAAGAATTGTATCTTAACAAGGAACAGAGAAGGGTGGAGGGGTAAGAAATTTTATTTTTTAAGTAACAGACATGCTGGAGATAAACAGCTTTGGTTGTCATTCAAAAGGCAGTTAAAACATGGATTAATTGTAGGGATTTGTTGTGGTTTGTTTGTTTGTTTTGTTATCACTGTTTAATTTAAAAAAGATACTTGTTAATTGCAAGCTTCTGCCCATTGCTGACAGTGAAATGATACTCAGTGTGTTCTTTCAGATGTTTCCCCCAAGGCTTGGGTTTCTTCAGAGCATAAACAAATCCACTGAGGAGCACAAAGTAAATCATCTTGAGGCGAGAACAAGTTCTTATGCGCAGCTCCCTGTGCTGACAACTGGCACTCAAGGGCCACTGCCACACATCAGCCCCCGCACTGAGGCTTTCTGAAATATGTCTGTGCTTCAGACAATCACCTGGAGACATCTCAAGCCACAAGAAAATGGATTAAAGGTGCAAGTTCCCCTGCATGTTACGTGTGTGTTAAGACAAGTTAACAGCTTGATCCGCCCCAGGCAAGGCCAGAGCTCTGGAGCCGGCTGCTGGCAATGCTGTGTGGGCTATGAAAGGTCTCCAGAAGAGCAGACACCATCTGCAACAGCTCTGTTTTTCCAACCCAAGCAGCTCCTGCTGTTTTTTCGGGGCTGAGTAGCCGCTTTTCTGAGCCTGTTTCCTTCAGCAAAATGCTGAAGAGCCTTAAAATGTCACTCCACCATTGTTCTGAGCGGAGCTCCTTTTTTTGTGTTCAGGAAACCACGTCCGGATATGCTCAGGGGAGCAAAAAGTACACCTCAGACTGGTTGGGACAATACAGCCTGTGCACACCACTGTGAATGCCTGCAGGCATACTGTCAGCAATGCCTGGCATGAGTAGGGAAGGGGAAGGAAAGGTGGGACACTTTATTCTCAGGAGAGCTGACTGATGTAGGTGTAGCAGCTCTGCACCTTTGACTTTTCTGAGACCCAAGCTTTTGTCTGTCACGTGCATAGCCCAAAACTTACGATCCCCTTTACTGTTGCTTCCCTTTGTCCATAAGGCAGGCACTTATAAAGACTTTTCAGGATTTGAGTTGAAAGTATTTCCTAATGTTTGAGTGGAAGTTTGTTTCAAAGTGATCAAAGTGATCTACAGTTCTGGTTTGCTTTTTTTTTTTCCTTTCCTATGAGAGGACTGCAAGCTGCCTGATGACCCGATTATGTAACTGAGGGAATGCACTCTTCCTGGAAGAATCCCTGCAGCAACCTGCCTCAGCCCCACCAAGGTAGCAAAGTACAATGCCAAAACCTTCACCAAAATATTGCTGTGGCAGCACTGGACAGGGAACGTTTGTCCCCAGCCCCTGAACAGACAGCTCCAGGTTTCCCAGGCGGTGACACCTTGCAGAGCACGCCCTGAAGCTGGAAAACAAACACTTAACGACCAGTTTCACTAAGGAAGCACATTTCCAAGGCAAGAGCTTCAGAAATTTGCATCTTTGTAAATTGGGTGCTTGATCTGTTTAAGCACAGGTCAAAAGTCGTGTGTGACGAACACAGAGGTCTGTGGCAGGCAATGCCAGAGCCCTGCCATCCTGGATGCTGTATTTCTGGTCAGGTTCTGCTGCAGGCATCCTTTGGCAACTGCTTGGAACTAGACCTCTGGGGCATACGGGGGAAGATTAATTCCTTGCACCTTTAAAAAGATTTCTGAACCAGCTTGAAGGCCTCAGATATAAATATACTATCATAATTTGCTCTTGCCTTCACTGCCAAAACCAAGTGTAATTTTTGAGGAACGCCAGGTTTGTAAATATTCTGCTCTTCTCGGCTCACAAAAGAGCAACTGTGTCACTTTGTTGTGTTTTTTGTGTAGCATTACTTTTTCAGACAGCTGGCATGACACAAGACTAGAAAAACTGGGTGCAGCATTGTTTCAAAACCTAGCTGCTTTGAAGACTGATCATCTTAAAAGTGCTTATTCAGTGTTATCCAAATAAAAAATATTTCAGTGTTAGATTTGACTCTGAAAATCTGACAACACAGTATTTTGCTGCTGTTGTTGCACCAGCTACTTTGAAGAAGTCTCTCTGCCCCCACAGGAATTTATAATTCACTACAAGAAACAAGGATCTCCAACAGCCATGAGCACTGGGACGGTCCTTGGCTTCCTTTCTAAATTGCAATTTAATTCTAAAATTCTGAAAAATTAAATTCTGAAAATTCTAAATTGCGGAACAGAGTGCGTTACCTTCACAATGCATGACTGTTCTTAACAGAGAAGTCAAAGAATCACAGAGCTGTTTAGCTCAGAAAAGACCTTTAAGATCATCAAATCCAACATTTAACCTATTCTCAACAAAACCAAGTTTCAGACTTTTTAATGCCTCCTGACAGGAGTGGAAGCAGAACAGGCCCAAATGATGTTTCCTCCATGTGTGTCTTTACACTTTCTTTGCCAGTGGAAATGATCAACTGCAAAGTGATTTAGCTGTAATGAAAGCCCAGTATCAGGCTGGTTTTGAGCTACAGGAAGAGAGATTTCCTGCAGGGGACAAAAAAAGACCTATGCCTCAAAAATAATGAGGAGTTTCTGTATTCTTCTTCCAATTTTTAAGAAGTCTTCTCTTCATTCTCAGGGTTAATACAGCATTTTTCAAGACCCCAAAAATGTTCCAAGCAAATGTGAGAAATGCAAGACCAGGAATTTTTTAACAGACTGAAACCTTAACCACAGGGAGAAAAGAAGACCTCTCTGTAAGAAAGCAGCTTGTGAGTGAGCAGAGTTAACACAGGGGCATGAATTCTATGTGTGTCTTCAGGTATGGCTTGAAAGCTTCAGTCCTCAGCAGCAATACAAGACAAGATCTGAAAACTGTTGCGTGTGTTCCCTGGCCTCATGTGACTGATATTTCCCCCTCCTAAATTTTGAAAAACTGAGAAGGTGCAATCCTGTTTGTTCAATAATGTACCATTTCACTGAATGAGAATGAAGGAACAGCTGCTTTAGGAAGATCTCTTACAGGTTAATTTCCTTGGCTGGGTCTTCTCTGGTGGCATCCTTTTCTTCCAAGGTCGTGCTTTAAATTTGCCTCTTTTCAGGAAGAAGATGGGATTAAGATAGCCTATGGAATAGTGCGTGGGAAGACAATGACTTTGGTTAATCCTTACTCCTGCACATCAGACTCTAGATGAGGGGTCCCAGCTTGACCTGTTCCTAAAGCTTCAGTTATGGCTTTAAAAATTGGCCTGGTCCTATGGAAGAAAGACCACCATGTATTAAAGCATTAGTTAAAATTAAAAAGGTGAGCATGTAACAGTGCACAATAAATGACAGCTGCTGTTGGAGGGAGTGGATTTTTCTGCTACTTTCAGACCCCGATGCCCACAGTTGCTGATTAGAGGAGATGGAGGTCCTTCTGGAAGAGGCTGGTTGCTGACGGATGGCTTCAGTGCCTGAGGGTGCTGGATGCCCTGAAGTAGGACAGGAACTTGTAGCAGAGGCTGACCACAAAGTACCAGATGTTTCGAGCCATCTGCGACCTCGCGATGAAGATGCGCCAGATGATCACCAGGAGGGTGGTGTTGAACGCGTATCGGATGTTCCTCAGCCTGGGAAAGAGGCATCTTATCAAGAAACACACAACAAGAAGCTCACCAGCCCCCTGCATTTCCTACAGTGACATTCGGGAAGAATTTCCTGGGTAATTCAGGAAGAAATCCTATTTACAAGTGGCCCTTGGGCTTTTTGCCATTCCTGTTTTAGCAGAGATGCTGTGCTGGAGTCCTTGGTCTTGCCAAGGACTGTTCTGAAGCTGGAGCACAGTGAATAGTTCATGGGACAGGTGGAAAAGCTGTACTGGAATTCTCTCTTGTTCTGTACTCTCATTTCAAACCAGAGCAAACTCATATGGAGAGGTTTTTCTTTAGGACAGTCTGTGTCCAATACTTTCTGCTTTGGTTTCATATATTGGCTATTTCTCACTTTGCAGGATTTGGGGCAGGCTAGAGACAACTTCACAGGAGTTCATGAGTAAGGTTCTCTTATTTGGGTGAAACTTTGTCTTTAGAGTTGTGAAATTACATAATGATCAAAAATGGCCTTCCCTGTTGCAACCAACACTGCAGCACGGGGATTTTTTATTTTTGGCGGGGGAGAGTGGGTTAGTTTACAGCATCAATTTGAGTGCTACTACTGAATTTTTCAGATCCTCATGATCCTGTCTTCCGTCAAGCAAAAGTTTCTGCAGTTCTCTAATTCTCACTTTCCCAGTGCTTGACCAAGGGAAAAAAGACACCTGAAGACCTCAAGATTTGTTTCACTTTTAGAAGAGCCCTTTTTTTCCAAGGTAAACTTTATCACTGCACCACAGCACACTGTCTGAGGCAGTCAGTAGTCTGTTCCTGAGGTCCTTATAAACCTCCTAAAAATGATCCATGAGTGATGAACTTGTTTAGGATTCCTTGCTATGGCAAACTATTCCCTTATTCTACATTTGTAAATACCGACAAACCGCTGCGATAAGAAATGGTATTTATCTCCATTTTAACCAATAATAATTTTGCAACGTAGCTAGAATTATTTTCCCCAAAGGCAGCCAGGAGCTCTTATCCTTGTCCCTGGGTGTGACTTACTTCCGTAGATGCTGCTTTGCTGCTGGAATGCCAGCCATGTCCTCGTTTAGCAAGTACTTCTTAGCACCTATGCAGTAGCTCTCGATGTACTCTGACCAGTGCAGCTGGCGAACATCGAAGTTGTATAACTGGGATTTAAAGACAAAGAGCAAAAGTTGAACACCAGAGTTCAAAACCAGTTCACCTGAAGCATCATTTCTTCATTGATCTCTGTTCCTGACAAGGCCCTCTCTCTGAGGTTCTCAAAGCCACGGAGCTCCCAAGCACTGCCAGACTGTGTTTCACAGCTGCTGATTAATGTCCCACCCAGATGGGAATCTGGGCAAAGCAAGCAGAAATGTAGTGCTAGTTGGCAGAAAATAAAAGTGTTTATCTTTCAGGTGGCAACTTTTCCATAAATGCATGTATTTGTACACATATACACACAGAGTCATGGAAGGAAAACGGCATTCCACACAGGCAAATGGATCCAAATAAAAAACTTCCACAGTTTTAACATGTCACTAGAATTATGGGTAAATAAATTAACCGGACATTGAATCAAGAGGTGCCTCTGCATCAGTTACTCTCAGCTGTGCTGCATTCTCTTTTGGCAGCTAGATCAACCTAAGTCCAGGAAATGGGTCACTTTGGTGTTTGACATAGACACAATCTCATTGCAGAGCCAACTACCCCAGTTCATTTTAGGTGCTCATACTGGACAAATTGTTAGCAAGCTCTCAGGCATCTGTCTGCCTCTTACAGCAAAGAAAGGCTTTGTAGAGAGGAAGAAGTTTTCACAGAATAGGTTGAGTTGGAAGGGATGTGAAAACATTCTCCTGTAATAAACAGAAAGCTACTGAAATAAATTATTTCAGCTTAAAATCAATTTCAATCATCTAGATATCATTTAAAAGCTCAACGATACCCCAAAAATAATAGCTGCAGATGAACAGAATCTGAGATTAGCAACCCATATTCAAGACATATTTACCTTTTTGTCCTCTGTGTTAAGGTGGCTCATTAGCATATTCATATTATCTGAAGACCAGTTCCAGGACTGGGTGGAGAAATACTGCAGGAGTGTCATAGACTTGTGCAGCCGATTGATGATCTTCATCATTCTGAAACAAGGAGGAGCACCAGAGGTGAGCAGGAAGTCTGACCTTATGCAGATGCTGTTCGTTTGCATTTTTAACCATCCAGGTGAATAAGCACTGCAATTCCTCATGAGCACTGCCCTGCTGCTCACTAGGCTGAGAACTTGCTCAGCAAGTCTGAAGTGCTCCAGCTGAGCTCTTGAGCCTAAAGCTACCCAGCTTTTATTGTTGGCTCCAACATGGGTGCAAATTTGTTTGCCACTGATGTCCAGCTCAATGGTCTGACCTAAACGAGGGTTGGAAGCTGCATCTACCTCATGTACCACTGTGGAGGGAAGAGCCCGTGTGAGCTAGGATGAAGTCTGCACCACAAAGGTGCAGTGCTTCTGTTCCCAAGGTGGATACGTCTCTTTCTGCCCCAGGAATTCTCTTCTGCTCCCCAGCCTGAGTTGTGCACCGAAGCAAGGCTCTGAATTTTGGCATTAGCTCCAGTACAGCAGTGACCACACCTGCAGTATGGACACTGAGCTCAGAAGTCATTTGCTCAACTTTGGTTTTCAGACCGAACCAAAGAATCACAGAGTGGTTTGGGCTGGGAGGGACCTTAAAGATAATCTCGTTCCAACCCCTGCCATGGGCAGGGACACCTCCCACTATCCCAGGTTCCTCAGAGCCCCATCCAACCTGGCCTTGAACACTTCCAGGGATGGGGCAACCACAGCTTCTCTGGGCAACCTGTGCCAGGGCCTCACCACCCTCACAGGGAAGAATTTCTTCCTATCTAATCCAAATGTACTTTCTTTCAGTTTGAAACCATTACCCCTCATCCTATGATTACGATCCATTACAGAGTCCCTCCCCTTCTTTCCCACTGGTCTGCTTTCAGTACTGAAAAACTGTTACTAGGTTTCCCTGGTGCCTTCTCTTCTCCAGCCCCAACAGTCCTGGCTCTCTCAACCTGTCCTCACAGGAGAGGTGCTCCAGCCCTCTGACCATCCTTATGGCCCTCCTCTGGACCCACTCCAACAGCTCCGGGTCTTTGTTGTCTTGCTTCAGGGGCATAACTGCTTAAGGACTTGGGAAATGTAGGTTCAGGTCCTCTCATGTGTCTTGGCCTTTTCTTACTAATTTTTTTACATAAAAGTGGATGACAGTAATGCTGTCCTACCCTGCAGGATTATTTTAGTTGTCCCAGTGGTCATGGGTACAAAAGGCCTTTGGCAGTTGTTTTAAAGTGTGATGTACAGGGCTCGGTCAATTTTAAGAGGACACCACGTCCTCTCGGACTGGGTAAGAGCAAGAGAAAGCATTAAAAGGCTGATTTTTGTGGAAAACAGAGCTGTTTTCATGCGAAATTTTGAGCTGCCCAGAGGGTAACACAGTTGCTGTGACAAATAAAAGGCGGCAGTCTGGGGGAGAATGGTGCCAGGCTGGCCTCTCCCCACGCAGACATGACTGCCACAGCGATAAGCACTCAGCACAGCACAGAAAGACACAATGAGTCCATCAGCTCAGAGCAGAACTGTGCAACTCACCCACAGCAACTGGAAAGAACACTAAAACCTTAGATAAGCACTCCTTCTTAAAGTGGCTTTCATTTTAGGAGCAAAGCAGGCCATCAGATTAAAGGAACCTTCATTCTGAGTAATTATGTGCACGTTGACTGAATGCAGTTTATCTGAACTGCTTTAAAATTATTTCAGATTCATCTTCCTGTGTAGGGCAAGCACCATGGGGCAAAGCTTTGTGAATATTTTAATACATTTTAGGAACTTGGGGAAAAAAAAAGTATGCAGCTAGATTGCAAAGATTTGAAGCTGCCCCTCAAGCTGATTCCCCAAAATTTTTAAAGTGCTTAGGACTAATGGAGACTGCTAGAAAAAAGAAAGGATAAGAGGATCAGCTCTTTAATATATCTGGAAAAAATTGTTCCCTGTGAGGGTGGTGAGGCCCTGGCACAGGTTGTCCAGAGAAGCTGTTTTTGCCCCATCCCTGAAGTGTCCAAGGCCAGGTTGGATGGGGCTCTGAGCAACCTGGGACAGCGGAAGGTGTCCCTGCCTGTGGCAGGGGTGGAACTGGGTGATCTTTTAAGGTTCATTCCCATCTAAAGCAGTCTGTGATTCTATGATCTGAAGAGATATGTGTAAAAACAGTGTTTCATGTCAACTGCCTGAGCGCAAATGTTGTGACCACTTTCAAAACACTGACTAATAATTTATATGAAGGAAAGGTCTTCTAAAAAACAGACTGAGTAGAAACATGGCAAAGATTTCTTACAGGAAGTCTCATCCTCCACTGTGGAGGAACGGAGAGGAATAAATCGAGTATTAGCTCTCACTGTAGCCACACTTCAGACATGTGTTTTGTCTGCTAGAAAACTGTTCACAGCAATGATTTCTGTATTTGCTCCCATACAGAGCCTTGCACAAGCAGATCCTCAAGTGAGACAGGATTGCCCCAGGAGACTACTATGGACATAAACCACATTATACTCAAAGTCATAGATGGATGTGCAGCACTCACAGGAAACCTTTTAGGGCAGTTTTGCTTGACATCTGGTAATTTATGTGAAATGAGCTTACACCTAAATAAGCTTCCTTTTTTATTGTTTGATGTGGTTTATTGCCCTTGGACCATCTGATATTCAGGTAGCTGGGAAAAGAAGAAACAATGAGCTACTACTGTGCTTTCTACCACACTGCAGCAATACCTGGATGAGCTGAAGTAGTGTGTAAAAAGAAAAGGAGAATTACATTAAAAAAAAAAAGACTTGGAAAACTTACAGCTTCATTGGTGAGCCACCTCTGCTGAGGTTGCAAATCTTTAAAGTTCAGAAGATCCTGCTGAGGTCTGTTTGACATTTAACTACAGCACTGCAGGCAGTGTCCACTGGTTAATTACGCCAATCAACTTCATGAAAAGAAATGTCAATTTTAATGGCAGTGCCAAGACCTTACTGCTGCCCATTTCAACAAAGACTGGATATTCCAGCCTCATTTTCAGTTTACCTCTATTTCTAGGGTAATTCTTTCCTCCTGGATAACTGGGAGTCTTGTAACGGTCCAATCTGCCTCCGTAGCAGAATGTCAGGGATAAATCAGAGCAATGCCAGGGATTTCCTTGCAAACAGCTGAAGCAGAGCCTTCTAGCTAGCAGAGGAGCACAAGAGCAGCTGACATCAACACGGTGCTGGCATCCTGTTCTCACATTGCACAATAAATCCTCCTCGGTGGTGGCAGGGAGTAAAGGAGGACAATGTCTGGAGTAATGTTACTTACAAGAGGATTCCTTCCACATGGATATTGGTGTTCCTCCAAGCCATACCACTGCCAGGGCTCAAATACCCTCTTGTAATGGTGAACTGCCCTCCTAAATACAATTAGCATTTAATCACACTCAGAAACAACTGCTTCCTAGATTTCAGGCTAGTGCTGGAAACAGCTACTTAGGCATCTGATTTATGGGGGAAAAAAAATAGTAGCTGGTATGTTCTAAACCTTGCCAGTCTCAAGACCTTATGCAAGCTCGTGCCACATAGGGGTGATCCCACTGGAAAGCTGAAGTGGCAGAGATCTGGATACAGAGAATACAAAAGACTACCAGTCCTCCTCTGCCTTGGGAAGCTCTGAAGTGTGTAGAACTGAGTTCAAAAGATGTTCTGTTCTCCAGGTGGTGGAAAGGGTGCAAGCCCTAGGCTGTGCTTAGCTACAGCCATGCATCCTCCTCATTTTCCTCAAGACAAGGGGACGGGAAGAAGCTCAAGGACTCCCGTTCTCATTGCTGGTTCGAGCTCTGCTCTCCACAGGACTGCAGGAGGCGGAGGGCACCATTCCTTACCTGGGCTTTCTCCCCGTGAGCCTCATGTACAGGTCGTAGAGGATGGCAGGTGCCTTGTGGCTGACAGTGATCCAGTACTGGTTTATCAAGTAGCTGGAGGTCATGTGAGCGTTGGGTGTTCGGAAGGCCTGCTCGAGAGGGTTCCTTTTGAACGTGGACATGACGTACTGCCCTGCAAGGGAACAGGCACTTTTCACTGGCAATCACTCACTTCCAGCTGGGCACAACCACGGTGCAGCACAGCCCAAGTTACTGTGCTTCACACCTCCAGCCCATAGCTCTCTGAACTGTGTCACCAGAGCTCGGACACGCTTTTGTCCTTTCTGCCATGACAACTGATGACTCCATCTATTGCCTATCTGAAATCCAATCCTGCTCCAGACTTAACAGTGGCAGACAAAAACCACCTTGCCAAAGCACCAAAACATGAAGGAGGAAAAGCAGGCAGCTCTAGGAGCTTCAAGGAGCTGCTGTTCTTCTTTCACCTGCAGCAGATGTAGAAGAAATTGGTAAGTGCTAACATTTCTCTGGATCACTGAAAGCAAACTTTGATCTGCTAGCATAAAATAAAAATGACATTTCTAATTTTCGATCAGATTTTCCAAAGGGCTGATGTCTGAGCTAGTCTGCTGCTTACACACACAGGGTGATACCTTTAAAAAGACTTCATTACATCCTTTCAAGCCACATCTGACCCACACCACCAAATGTCTGCCTGTTTTCAGAAGACCTCTGGATGCTCTAAGGCAACACACTGTCTTGCATTCTTAACTTGAAAACAAATGATAGGGTGGGAATCTTCCCTTCCCTTTGCATGTTAAGGCACAAAATATGCTGGGTCTGAGCTCTGGCAATGGCACAGTGCCACCAAGTGGCATCTAGATGTGCATATCTGGGGCATTTGCATATTGCAGAGGCTTAATAGAACTGCAGTAGATGAGTATAAGACTGTCATCCTAGGGACTGATAAACAGATGGTGCTCCTATTCCTGAGCACCAGTGAGCTCAAGAAACAAGAATATGTGGGCTTTTTTTCAGTTTTTAAAAAATTGATTTGAGAGTTAACGACATCAGTCTGTGCCCATATTATAGTTTAGTCTCTAAGCTTATGTTACAAATAGAAAATCAGATGAGAATTTGCAAGCCACAAGAAACACCCAGATCATCCTCACATAAGCAGATTCAATCACAACATTCAGACAGGACTCTCTAGTGTCTGTGGTCAGCTCATTACTGCACTTCACGTAGTGACTTTCACTGTACTTCTAAGAACCCCAAACCAGAACTTTGTCACCTCTAGGAGCTACTGCAACAATTTGGTGGGTGGTTGGTCTTTCCCCTACAACCTCAACACAAAAATGCAGCAGCAAATCCTACAGATCAAAGGCAGTTTCTGCAGGGGGAGAATCAGACACAGGTCTCACCCATTAGGCTATCAAGAATAAATTGAACTTGATTTTTGCCATGGTGAACACCATTTTCCAGCCTGTTTTAAGGTTTAGTTTTGAGGAGAAACTGAAAAAAGTACTTCAGACTAACCAGGTTCACATTGCAGCAAAGCAGAATGTCCTTCTTCAAATTAAAATTTAGTTGTTTGACCACATCTTTGCAACAGCAGGGAAAGTAGTAAGAAAGCAAGGAAAGAAAAAAAAAAGCCCAAGGCATAGCATTATTTGGAAAAGAAATAAATCAGTTGGCATTCCTTTTAACACTAGGAGTTGTTATCTGTATCTGGAGAGCTTTAGGAGGAACTGCCTTGCAATGAATGTTTAAGCATAAGCTCCCTTCTAGATCTCTTTCTCTTCCCTCCCTCCCTCCAAGCTCATCACCTTGGTACTCAAAGCGTCACCATCTCGGTCACTTCTGTTCCCAACCCTCGGTATCCTCAGCCCAATCCAGCCTCAATTTCTCTCTCTGATCTTTCTCCCCGTGAAAAATCCCTACTCTGTTGTGTGCACCTGCAGCAGGTCCTGCTGTCACCTGGCCTAACCAGGCAGCCCAGGCGCTCCCCTCTGCAAACCCCATGTTTGCTTGGCACTAAAATGCTCAGTCCCACGCCAGCTGACTCCCATTCCCCTCCCTGGTTCCTCAGCAGCTTCCAGACACTCAGGACCCTCCACCCTGGTCCTGACTCCTTGGACAGAATTATGTCTATTTCCCAAAAAGAAATTGGTAGGAGACTGAATTGAGGATTCACACTGGATGGCTGCAGTCATAACATCGTGATGCAATAAACCTTTCCCAAACTCATTTCTTCAGCCATGCAACATCTTTAAAGGTAAATTTTTTCACTTAAATACTCCCTCCTAATTCTCTGCAGCATGCTGCTCTCAGGAAAACCATGGCTACAACATGGGGTAGAAAGAGCTTCATAGCGTCACCCAAGGAGAAGATTTTGCCTTCAGTCCCACCACACAGCTGAGCTGCTCATGGAAGCTGCTGCTGCTGCTGCACCCAGATGATTTCATGGCTAAATTCACAGTTATAAGCAGAGGAACAGAATAAAATCAAAGACAATGCACTAATACATTGATGTTTTCATCAGTAAATTTACACCAAAAGAGGGTTAAGAAAGGCAAACCTCAGAGAGTGGTGCTATGGTGGCTTTTGCTGAAGTAGCAGCTGAAGAGCTTTGCACTCACTCCTGTGAAAAAGCCACAGATCTGTGACTAACCACAACATTTTATCTCTCATTAAAAAAAAAAAAAAAAAAAGCCAGAACTTGGTGTGATGTTCTCAGCACTCAGCCAATTGCTGAAACCTCTTCCCTGCTGGGCCACTTGATCAAATATCATGGTTAAGACAATTATTCTGTAAATGCAATTATGGTCTGATTCTCTGCTGTCTTAGTTTGCCATGTAAATAATGCAAGGGGAAAAGCAAAGCAAAGGCTGAGAGATTGAGTATTTAAAGCACAAAGATATGAATGCAGGGGCAACAGAAAGTAAACCAGGCCCTGTACATCTGTCCATGAATGTACTGACTGTACACAGAATTTCACAGTATACAGCTGAAACAAATCCTGCTGCTTGGCTTCAGCATGAGTTTTTCTCTGCAAGGGTGTCAGAATCTTGTCTCCCTTTCTTTCACCCCTGCCTCGCTTGAAGAAAAGTCAGCCATGAAAATAATTTGATTTTTTTTTCCACTGACAAAACTCATGATCAAAATACAAACTGTTCTTGAAGCCCACGTGTCATCTCGATGTTTTCCTCCTCAAGTGCACACCTGTTATTTCTGTTCAGAATTTTCTGATGGGCAAGAAAGACCACTTCACTTCCATAACATCACAGAATCCTAGAATGGTTTGGTTTGTAAATGCCCTTTTCCTCACAGGACCCTGTATCACTGCAGCTGGGCCCCCCAAAATGCAGTCTGAATGGCAGACACCGAATGCCACCTGAACAGTGGAAACCAATTCTTCAAAGCCTGTTTGAAGAATGCTATTGATATCTGACAGTGCAAGGAACCCTGTTCATGTTCTCCATTTAAATGAGACCTTACCCATTTCTCCCCAGAAGAAAGGGTTGATTCCCCCTGTTGTGCAGTTGTACACCAACAAGTTTTTTGGTCTGGAAAACAGAAAGAAGTATTATTTTGAGAAGTGAAGAAAAACTCCATTTCTTAGGGAAGGGATTACAAAATCCATCAATTTCAAGAAAATTCCCAGTTTAATACCAAACAAAGTCTGGGCTTTGTGGTGTGGAACTAAACATGGATCACAATGGTTTTATTTCTTCCTTCAACACAAGTCAAGAATTAATCAGTTTTCTTGACCTAAGCCTGCCTTGCCATGGGTGTCAAGAGATGACATCAATACAGCATTTTTGAAATTGTATACTTGAAAACTGCACCGTTTTAATTTGGTGGTTTTCTTAATAATGCTTTGAGGGGAAAGCTGGTGAGCTGCTCTTCAAAGGATCCTTATTTTGCTTACTGGATGTAGCTCTACCCGTAGCTCAGAGGGCTTAATCTGTCTTTCAAAGTAAAACACTTCTGGCCTTTTATTTACCTGGGTTTGATCTCTCATGAGTTGCATAAACCTCCAGAATAATTTGTGTGGTTTATTCTCTGTACTCCTACCTAATGATTAAAGGCCAGGCCAGAGGTTCACAGGAAAAGATCCAAAATCCTTAATGTCACTTCTACATATCCTTCTCAACAATGCAAAGAAGGGAGATTTTTTAGATCATATAACCTATAAGCCCATAGTATATTTATATTGTGCAGTGTTTCCCAAGGAAAACACGCAGATCTTTTTTACCATGAAATTTCCAGACGAAACTTGAAAAGCAACTCAGTGAAAAGCAGGCCCAAAAAAACACTGTTGCAAAGCTCTTGGCCTTCAGAAGAGTGACTTCTGAGAGGCAAAAAACAAGTTCTCACCCATAGCTTTAGAGATTTCCTAACTCTAAACCCTGCCTTTATTGCTTCTTCTACACTTTCAGTCCTTGCCCACCCGCAGGGAGGAAACACCAACCAGAAAATGAATCAACCAGCCTCTTGCATGGGTTTTTAATCAGCTCCTGGTTCCCTTTAAAGTGCTGGTGAAGGGACCAAATATTCCAGGTGTGTGGCCAAAGAGGAATGCCACGCAGAGGGATGCCCTCCCACCTGTGCACAGCCGTGTACCACCCGGCTGCCAGCGTCAGGTTGATGGCGACGTCGACGGGAATCATGTCTGCCACTGCTTCGTTGTTGGCAATGACGGTCCGCAGGATCCCTTTGCCTGCCTGTGGGACACAGGGAGACAGGGAAACAGTCATCCACTTCAGGCTGGGCTGGGATTTAACTGGCAGGACTGCAGCAGCCTGCACTGGGGACAGGCCAGCATGGCAGCAGGTTTTTTCTGCTGCAGATTATTTGGTTTCTGTGACAACAAGGACGGATTTCCCGTGGATCCCGCTGTCCTGCATTTTCAGAGGAAGCCTAGAAACGTGTTGATGCCTGTGCTGTGTACAACAAGAAAAGCTGGGAGTCTTAATTTAACTCAATATGAAAGTAATACCTTAGGAAAGAAACAAATCTGAATTTGCTGATGTGAAATGCCCAGTGATGCCTGAAAGTTACATTTTCTTAAGTGACACACGCAGACAGAGGTCCGAGTGTCCATCAGAGACTGCAGTCACTTTGGAAATGACACCAGCAGGCTTTTTGAAAAGCTGACTACCTTTCCTTTGGATGTATTCACACTCTCCTCTTTTCCACAGCTGTCTCTTAAGCACAAAGATACAGTCAAAGGACAGCCCCTGCCTTGAGGAGCACGTCACCCACTGAAAGTCAGTAAAAGGAATCAGCGAAAATACAAAGTATTGACAACCAAAAAGAAGAAATAGGCAAGAACAAAAAATTTTCACCTTGCTGTGGTTGGAAGCTCATTTGTCAGGGGATCAGGCTCCCCAAAATAATACGCATTTAACTTGAATGCTTATCAAGGGGTTTCTGTGATGACCAGTCAGGCTTTGGAGGTTCCACAGCATGGCAGACTGGATCAGAGAGGCCAAGGCAAAATATAGAAACATGGGGGTGAAATGGGGTGAAGGAACAAGTTATTTCTCACATGGGAAACAATGCAGTGGAGCTGAGGAGCCAGGGAAAAAGCTGAGAGGATAAAAGTGCTGGTGAAGCAAGGAAGGAAAAAACCTCCTGTAATTTAGATCCCTGCAAAAGCAGAGGGAAGGACTGAGTAAAGGAGCAAAAGAACATCTGCTACGAATCCATCAATATGTAAAAGTTATGGCAAAGGAAATGGTACAGCTTTTCCTAAATTAGTTCATACAATCTGAAACTCCAATTTCATTATAAAATAGATACAGTTTTTCTACAGCAGCTAAACAGGAGGTACCTAGTTGTGGAAAACCTCTTGCCTCAAGTCTGAGGAGACAAAAATAGTCATTAAAAAAGCATTCAAGACTTGCTGTTGACTTGTAAAGCACGTGCCATTGGCTAGTGCTCATTGGTGGATTTTAAAGGACACTGTATCCACTCTTTGGGAGGTGTTTATCTCTTGGGGTCTTTTTCGTGGCTGTCCTCCTCATCCTTTCCCCTTCTGCAATCAGATGTGTTTGTTACCTTTCACAGCTTGCAAGTAAGGGAATACCACTTCTGACTGATTTAATTTTCAGGAACTAAGACTTCTGAGCAGTCCTATCTCATCCTTGGTGCATCTGGCAGAGGGATCACAGACTCTGACACAGACAACAGTGCAAGATTCCCCACATGGCTCACTCAACCCCCCTCAAACCTGTGTCATGCATTAACTTCTGCTGCCATGGTTAGGCTCAGACATTAAAATTTAACTTGCAACATCACTATGATTTTCTGTGGGTTCTCACTACCGGGTTTTTTCAAGGGGGGAAAAAAAATGCCAGAAAGAAACAAAGGAGGCAACCAAGCTCAGCTCTGAATTTTCCACTGCTGTGAACACACGCCCACTAGAGACCACTGTGTGATCAACTACCACATCTTCACAGACACACTAAAGACCTTTCTGAGGTCTTCAAGATGAGGATGTTTGATGCATCTGCTGCAAGATGTATTCAGAGCAGCATGTGATGGTCATACACACATGGATGATATCGAGATTTCCTACATTTTGTATTTAACAAAGGCTTCAGGTTTAACTTTTTTAGGTTACTTATTACATTGAAAATGGTTCAGTGGTACTTTTCATCAGGTATGGCTTGGTTTCTATTTAGAGATGCTGACATTTTTCTCGTTAGTGAAACAGAAGCTACTGCAAAGTGAAACCTCCAAAATAATTGCCTGCTCAGAGTCTGATGTTTCTGGACAGCCTTTCAGCTGAGGTGCTCTGGGGCCCGTCACTGTCCAGACCACAAATTAAACCAGTTGTGCCCTACAGCTCCAGTGCCTGGCAGGGAGGAAGGTCTTTGCTTGTAATAGGGAACAGTGAGACAAAATGCCTTAATTACACTCCAGCGGAAATGCAATTAATTTCATTTTGTTCCTCAATCAACAAACACAGCTCCCCACAGCAGCTGGAGCAACTGTAGGTGAAAGAAACATAATTAGATAATCAAGAACAACTTGGACTCCCATATTTCATGAATATTTAAAAGAAATGTGTCTGTTTATGGAATGAAATGATCAGATTCAAACACTGCGACTGAGGAGAAAAGTCTTTGCAAGGCTTGGAGTCCAAATTCTGCCCAAGTGACATCAAAGATTATCTGAACCAAGTCTGAATCTGGGGGATGTTCTCCCTATAGGATGAGCTTGGTTAGAAGTTGAAAGTGAGCATTTTGCTATGGAGGGACACTTCAAATGCCTGAAACCAAACCACCAAAACCACTTCCCTTTTGCTTTTTCAACACTTAATTAAAGCAAATGAAACTACTCATCTCATAATCACAGTTTAAAATACATTTGGCCAGCAGAGCTGGTTGTACTGACACAAAATCAAACTAAGGCATCACTCAGATGTTCAAGGGTTCAAACAACTCACCACATTCAAGCACATTAATTCATGTACTTATTAATTCCCACCCTCCAGAAGAAAAAAGTCTCTTGGGTCCCTAATAATAAATACCTTCCCCTTCTGGAAAACATCCTAAACAACTTTGTCTCTACACCCTGCATCCACTGTCACTGTTTTTTGTCTTTTTCTTGGCTAACTCTCAGTGTAGTTACAGACCACATTTCATCACCCAAGAGCTCAGTGTAGATGACATGAATTTCATTGTCTCTTTATCTACTATACTGAAAAACTTCAGAGGTTCAATCCTGGACTAAAAAATACCATTTCTTTTTCAAATCTCAGTGCAACTCTAATCTTTTATATAAAAAGAGAAGCTACTTCCCACAGTGACCCTAGAATCTCCTCATCTTTGCTTTCCATGGAGCTAACTTGGATCTAAAGATACAGGCTCCATCTGCATACAAAACCTGGCCCACGGTTTCTGGCAAACCAGTTCTGGATACATTTTGTGACAGACATCATCAAAAGTTATGATTAAAAGAAAACAAAACCAAAAAAAACAAAACAAAACAAAACAAAAAATTGTGTCACTACAAAAGTTAGAACTTGACACATGAAAATGTAAGGAGTGGATCTGCAAAATTAAGGAAATGCAAAACATTCCTTGATCTTGATACCATCATGAAAGAACCCCGAAACCAGCACAAGATGCTGGGACCAGAGCATAGAGGCAGTACAAGCTTCTTGAGCCGTCACCAAGGAATAGAAGGCTTTTTTTAAAGAAACTGTGACATAATTAGAAGTCAATAATTTGTGAAAAAAAAATTGAATGCCTCTGAAATGTATAGATGGGGTTCAGATGAAAGCATTAGCTGGGATATACACACTGTTTGTCCTGTGCATTCCATAACTGTAATGGTTTCTATTTTTGCTCTACTTCAAATACAAATAAGCTTTTTTAACAAGATGATATTTGGATTTTGTTCTGCTCTCCCATGATTGCAGACCACTAATCCTTTTATACACTGCACCAGGCTGATTAGAACATAGTTTTGACAAAGTAATGAAGTTGGCCAACTCGTACATGAACATAAATATCTGCCCAGAGATACACAGCATTATGGATTGACAAAGAGACCTAAGGCAGTGATTTTTTTAGAAAAAAAAATATAAGGCAGGAGAAAAGGTATGCAACTGTACTCTTTTCATGTATTAATTGTAATGATTATTTTCACCTTACAGGGAATATTTTATCAAGTTATTATTTATCTTATAACTTGTTCCTCACCATTTTGCAAAGGCATTATTTACACCAGTGGTAGAAAAAAAATATAGTGAATTATCCATGTGACTGGCAGAGTCTGAATCAATCACACACATCATTCAGGTGTAGTCTGTCCAGGAAGAAGTCCTGTACGAAGCAGTGGCAAGTGGGAGCCAGAATCTTTGTATTGTGAGGGACAACAAGTTACAGCAGTGGATTTAGAAACAATATACACAGAGACATATTAAAGGATAAATACTGCTGCCTTGTATTGACAGTGTGGTAACCTGGCCTGGAAAAGAAAGATTCAAGCTGTGACACCCGTGAATTACCCTCATTTCAAGGATACATCTTTTGCCTTTTCTTTGAAAATTTGCCCAAATGTGTCCAAACCTTTAGTTTTTTTCAGAGTTTTTAGAAACTGCAATTCACATTTAGTGAACCAGCAACACAGCGTCCTTTTTTGAGCTCAGCACAAACAGATCATCCTCTGGATCCTACCAGCTGACAGATGTGTGGCAAGTGTGTGACACCTTTCTCTCAGACTCAGAAAATTCCTGTGGCCCTTTACTGCACACACTTTCTAAGCAGGGCTGTAGAGTAACATCAGAATTGCTATTTTAGTAACTCAAACTCTGCTTTAAGGGGAGCTTAAACAGTAACCAGACGTACCGCAATAAATATTCCGCTGGTCCCATTGAAGTTGTCAATCCAACCCTGTAGAAAAGAAGAATGATTAGTGTTCCCTTCGATGAGATGTTGCTTACACAGGCTTCTAAATGATGACAGTGGTGTGGTGCAGACAAAGAAGGAAGGAGACACCAGTTTAGATGGATGCCAGCCCATCTGGGACAGCTGCCAGGATGCCAGCCAGTACCAGGGGATGCTCTGCCTGCAATTTACTTGTCAACAACAGAATCTAAGTTTGGTCTTAGAAACCACTTCTTTCCTATTCCCTGGCCTCAGGAATAAAATCCGGCTTTAAACACCACAGTGTCTCGGTGCTGCCACACTTGCTGAAAACAGCTGGAGTGATATTTACCCTTGACAGACAACATGCAGCTGTCACCGAGAGTGATTTGATCACTCCAACTAATTTCTACAGCGAGGAAGAAAAAAACCCAAAACCAAACCAAACCCCACCACTCCTTTCGAATCCCATCCTACTTCATGTCAGGGAAGCTGCCACTTGTGGGAGCTGGAGTTCAGAGCAGTGATAAGCTGTTTGACCTGGAACAGGTTGTGACACCAAACAGAGCTCTTTGTCTTTCCAAGATGGGGAGCTTGGCCCAGAGCCTTGGCTGTATCTCAGCCATCTCTGGCACACTTCAGGCTGCATGAAAGCCAAAGGTGACTTTGTGTTGCCTTTCCAATTTGGCTGCAATGTTAGGGCACATTATTCCTACCAGTATATTTAGCTTAAAGAATTATCTCATTGCAAAGTACAGCTGCATTTAATTACTGAGTGCCTGACATTTCTACCTCAACCAGAATGCACCAGGAGTATGACTGACCCTCAGACTCCATGTTCTGAGCACAGAACTCCCCTGGTGTGCCTGAATGGACAATCAGGTGCAAGCCCAGCATTCTGCACCATAACTATCCCAGCTCTTTTGCGGAGGGCTGTGAGCCTTGGCACTCCCTTGGAGGAGAGAAGCCTGAGGCCAAAAGGACTCACACCAGAGATAAGCAACCTACCTCAGGTTATGGTGACCAAGTGAACACCCCCAGCACACCTTGCTTCCTTATGGTAATACCTTGTACCCAGCTGGCTGACTGCTTTCTACCCCATCCCCTGCCTTGCCTAGAAAAAGACCCCTGTTTCTGCCCCCAGACAGGGAGTTTTTGCCCCTGGGTTTCCCTTCACCGAGGCTGCTGGACAATAAAGAAACCTCTGTGGAACTGCCATACGGGGCTCCTGTCTCTCTGTCCCCGAGTTCTGCCGGGGTGGTTTCACAAAGAGCTGAATCACAAGAGCTGGAATCCCTTGGAGCTGAGAAGCTGCTACACTTGCTGAAATCACCCCTCGCTCAGGGAAGCTGCTACAGCCCCTAGAAAAGCCTTTCCCTGGCGGGACGCTTTCTCTAGGAAGGCCGCAACACACCGGGTTCTTCACCCCCTGCTCCCTGAAAGCGACACTCTTTAGACCACATTATTGCCTAAATGTGGTCTTTACACAGGAATTCCTCCTGAAGATGCTGAAGAAGGCTTGCTGTTCTACCCCAGCACAGGTTTTCCACTTCTTCCACACATTCTCCTATGAACTGGACACCTGTTTCTCAAGACACTGCTACAAGGAGGGACAGATTCCTGACAGTACCACAGCTCCAGCTGCATCCAAAGGCTCTCAGTAGGGAATTGTGTATTCATGCTTACTGGGAAGGGCTCATGCCAGCTGGCCCCCACGATGGATGGCCTGATGATAGCAATGTTCAAGTTTCCTTTCTCTTGCTGAATCAGGTACTCTGACAAGGCTTTGGTGTAGGTGTAAGTGTTGGGCCACTCCCCAAGCAGCTTGGGTGTGATGTCTTGAATGATGGATTCATCCAACCACCTACAGGAAACAAGGAGAACATCATGATCCACTGTGCAGGGAGAGAAAAAGACTCGGACAAAACAGACCAGTGAGACAGGAATCCTCACCTGAAAGAGAGGATAAGCCAGTCAAAGCTATTTAAGGTTTGGATTTAAAACAGCTCTGTGGGAAAAGGTTACTTTTGTCTTAGAGGTGCCAAATAAACCCTGGTGAGCTTCCTGCTAAAATGCCCGACTCCAATTCAGGTACCTCTGCAAACTCACTTTAGAGCAATCTCTTGCATGGTTAATGCTCCACTGCGAATTGTAACATAAATATTGCCATGGTCGAGAGCCTGATGGAGCTCTCCCAGCTAGGAATCCCACTAGGCAGTGCTCATCCTCAGTCAACACAGTCCCTGTATACTCCCAAACACGTTCCTGGATATTCTGGGTATCCTTGAGTTAGCAAGTCATGTAACAATACAAAGGTCTCAAAAGCTGGAACAACGTCCTACAGGGATATTATTCCAGCAGTGGATTTCCATCATTTACAGTGTTAGATGTTCCTTCTAGCAGGCTTTCCACAAGTTTGTTCACACAGGAAACTGTTGGTGCTTTAAAAAAACCAACCAAAACCAAACCACCAAAAAAAACCCCAAAAGAACTCTGCCAAGTTGTTTTTTATTTTTTAAGGTATTGAAGTACCTAATCCATCAGAAGCGGTTATGCAGATAGCTTTCAAAAAGAAGCTCTTACCACCATGGAGCTGCAGGAAGGGCCTAAAGCCCAAAGGCTCTTCCCTGGCATAGCAACAGGACCTCAGAGGTCCTGCCAGCAGCTGGGTCTAAAGGACAAGAACTGGCTGTGCTTCCAGAGCCCTCGCACACCGCTGCCAGTCCCTGACAGGCTCTCAGCAGCCTGGCGTTACACCACGGAATCGAAGATTAGCTCCTATAATCCAATTTGTAATTAAGTCAACAGACTTACAATTCAGTCTGAAGGGGTGGACTCTTCCTGGGGGCACTGCAAGGATACTGCTTCCTGCAGATCCTCACTTCACCCCTCCCTGTCTTGAATTTCAGAAAAAGGCAGAGGTCAAGGGGAGAGAAATATGATGCCGACTGTCACACCTGAAGAACTGCTTGATCCTGTCAACCCTGCAAAGACCTGGTGGCTCAGGTGGCACAGCACTTTTCAGATGGCTCTCATTGGGCACAGATGGAAAATTGTTGTATGAGAAAACACTGATTCACAGGGGAGGGCTGGATGCAGCAAATCTCTCAGTTTTGGAATGCATTAAAAATCTGACAATTTGTAGTATATAGAATTTTTTTCTTTAAATAAAAAAGCCCTATGGAGGCACAAACACCTTCCTTTGCAAGTCTGGTCCCGTGCTGCAGAAACAAGGCAGAAGAAAGCATTTAAACATAAAATATGAACTATGCAGAGGTTACAAGCAGCACATAATATTGACATAATTTGCAAAGCCTGCTTAGGCAGCCACTGAACCTCAGGGTCTCAGCTAAACTGCTGTTGTTTGAATCTGTGGAGTAGCTAATTACAAGCCTACCAAAAGGAGATGGCTCTTTCTGCAGAGCCTGGAGGACGATTAAGTTCATTTGGGAACTTGGGTTAAGCTGTGTGCAACTTTTTTTCCCCTTCTCTTTTTTTTTTTTTTTTTCTTTTCATAACAGGGGCTTGCAGGTTTGCATTCTCACAAAGCAAAGCCAGGTGCAGAAGTACAAGCAGAGGCAATTTCCCCCTGCCCTCATCCTTCCAGAGAGGTCTCTGCATTACCTAAGGACCTGTCCCATGGGTACCAGCCTGCCAGGTGATTTGATTGACATTTCAATCAGCATTCCAATCAGGGGAGCTGAGCTGACAGTTCAGCAAGGAGAACTGCTCTGTGACCTACTTGGAAGATTCTGGAATGCTAACTCACTGCTGCTTCTGCTCACTGCTGCAGTTGCCCCTTCCTAGCAAATGATGCAAATTAAACAATTAATAACTTCTCCATTATATGCACCAAATTACTCTGCCACAGGAAAACACAACTTTTTGTGTTAATAGCTTTGCATTAGTAAGAATCCTTCTTGTAAGCAATGATGGACATCTATTTTCTGCAACAGCCAAACGGCAGCTTCAGCTGAGACTTTGCTGTGTGCTGTGCTCCTTACCTCAGCACACCCTTCAAAGCTGATTTCCTTCAGCTTCAGATTAAGGCAAACCATGCTTGATGCAGCAGATTATGTGTTTCCCCTATTGGCCTGGCAGCACTTAGAAGTGTGACTTTTGGTTTACACAGCTTAAGCCTCAGCCTTGCAGGTTAAATATCAGAATACTGAAACAGCAAGATGTAACAGGAGGGTAAGAACAGAAAAAGAAACAGCTGGGAGTCTTCCCTGAGATTTCAGGTGAATGAGTACTCATAAGCATAAATCAAGTGCATGGCCAAAAGCATTGTTAAATGGATCTGTTATTGCATCCAGTTGTTCAATTATCCTTCTTAAACCACTTGCAGAGCAGCACTTTAAGACAAGGGTTGGTTGTGAATCATCCACAGCTGGCTGATGCAAAACTTAACCTGTATTTCTCCCCATTTTTGAAGGCAGTTTGTATTTCCTTGTCTGCTTCCCCTCCCTCCCCTTTGAAGGTAAAATTCTGATACCTGTTGCTCCCCTCTCTCTGAAAACTTCTGTACCCTGATATCCACGCACTATTTCTTTCACTTACATGGCAAATATTAAAGGTGCATCTCAAACATCATCCCCTCTGCTGCACTTTCAAGCTATGATACATAAACTCCCAAGTGTTTTATATGAAACAGCTGAAGTGACAACCCCTGAGGTGGCCCGGCCCTTCTCCACACTTCTGATTAGCAATCTGGGACTGTGCAGACTGTGCTGCAGTCTTTTTTTTAATCTGAGCCATCAACACTAACTGTTTTCAGAGTTGCAAGTGATGGTAAGCTTTTTGGGATAGTGAAATGGAGTCTTGACAGTGATGAACTCCAAAAGGACATTCTAAAACTGAGTCAGTGGGCAAAAAGGTGACAGAGCAGCTTCACTTTTAGGGAAAAGCAGTCTATCAGAACTGGTGTTAGAGGTTGCTGAGCTCAGAACTGGCAACTGTAGCTCAGCAAAAGCTCTTGAATCACAGCTGACAGCTCTTAAATCTCCATGTCAGTGAGTAGCAGCAGACAAAAAAAAAAAAATCAATGAAATGCTGCACATTATCAGGTACTGAGAACGAGATCAGTGGTGTAATTTGGAAGCTACTTAAATAAAACTTTGAGTGACCACACCTTGAGTACTGCATGAAGTTCTGTCTGACCCCCACACCTCAGGGAGGGAGTAGAGTTAAAGAACAGGTAGACAGGAAGGACAAAATCAGCACAAAGACAGATCCATCAGAGGAGACAGTAAAAAGGCTGAGACTCTTCGGGTTTCTGTGAGGGGAACAGAAAAGAGTATCCAGGCTGGTGTAGTTACCCTAAAATAGCATCTCCCAGTGACACTCTTGCAGGCAAGATACTGGGCCAGGCAGCCCATTGCTCTAATGCACTAAGACATTTCTCAAGTTTTTATCATGCTCCACTTACTGAATAAATGATAAATGATTGATGACTACTAGCTGGCAGTAAACATGTCCAAGAATATGAGCTACTAGAGAAATTCAAATAGAAAATACCAGTTTGTACTAACTTTCCTGGAGTAGTGCTTAGACAGTTAAATTGTTTCTTAAGACAATTTTTTTTTTTTAAATAAAAAATCAGCAGTTCTCTTAGTGGGCATTAATTAATTTCATCTTCCATTACCCTTAATCAAGAAGAAGAAAGATTTTATACCAGCTCTTTGGGTTAATAGTTCACAGATCAGTTGCTTATATCACCCACTAGCAAATGAATGAAAACACATTAACAGTTGTGGGAAAATTCTTCTAAGGACAATGTTTCCTGGGGCCTTTACCAGCTGATTTTGGTATTCTTTCTAATTACCCTTTGTTTTGGTGAATTCAGTTAACCAAGCTTTTTTTGTTGTTTCATGAAAGCCGTGTATTCCTGTCCGCGTTGAGAGGACATAGCCTCACGCTGTGCCAGGAGAGGTTCACGCGGAAATCAGGAAGATTTTCTTCACTGAAAAGGTGGCCAGGCATTGGAAGGGGCTGCCCAGGGACGCGGTGGAGTCACCAACCCTGTAAGTGTCCAAAACCCAACAGGACGTGGCACTCAGTGCTCTGGTTTAGTTGACAAGGTGGTGATCAGTCAAAGCTTGGACTCAGTGATCTTAGAGGTCTTTTCCAACCTAAATGATTCACACTGAACTGTCTAAAAAAGCCTGTTTCTTACTCATCCCCATATAAGTACAGTTAAATACCACAGGATTTCTGAAAGAAGTGGCAACAATGTTGGAAAGCTGAAGAGATGAAAGAAATAAGGCATATGAAAAAATCAGTTCTTACTAAGGCAGCAGCAGAACTGAGTGTTACAGAAAGCAGCAACTCCACTCCTGGCAGAAAATACACTCCTGCAGAACTTAATACTGGACTCTCATGAAATCAGAGTCTTTAAAAAACCACAAAGAAACAGCAGTAACAGCAACTCTGAACAGAAATCCCACCCGATTCTGTGAACAGTTCCCAGGTCTGCCACAGGATGAAGGGAAGCCAACGCTGGAAGGGGCAATGCAGTTCCTACTTACTCTACTAAATCAAAGAGCTTCTGGGGCTCGGCTGGGGGTGGGTAGATGATCTCCTCGATGCATTTCCGGACGCAGTTTGCATAGGCAGTGGAGATGTGGATGAAGGCCTCGAGGTTCCGCATCTGCCGGGCCAGCTCGAGGAGCCGCTGCGTGCCCATCACGTTCAGCTGCAGGGCATGTCTAAGGAATGCAGGGAAAACAAGCAAAAGGCATTTCACGGGGAAGAATGTGTGAAGGCTGAGCCTTATCCAAACCTCATCATGGAAAGGGAAGTCAGGGAAGAGGGGGGAACATGGTGGAGCAGAAAGTGTCAGTGAAATGCAAGTGTGAAACCAGCTTGCAGAGCAATGCTGTTGGATTCACTATTCTGAACACTGAATGTCTCTCAAATATTTTTACTCAATTTGAAGTGTTACAAGTAATACTTCAATACAATCTCGAAATGTGACGTGTTGGCCACCCTCCCTGGAACATGTATTTCTAACCACTGAGGCACTGTGGTTCCTGTGGTACCCATTCAGCATTCTCTGGAGGGACCACTGCTAAACCAGATGAACACATAGTTTCAGAAAGCAAGAAAGGGTCCTTGGGCCCAGAAAAACAGATTCATAGCCTCATAGAACAGCCTGGCTTGGAAGGGATCTTAAAGATCATCCAGTGCCACCCCCTGCCATGGACAGGGACACCTTCCACCAGACCAGGTTGCTCAGAGCCCCATCCAACCTGGCGCTGGACACTTCCAGGGATGGGGCAGCCACAGCTGCTCTGGACAACCTGTGCCAGGGCCTCAGGACCCTTACAGTAAGGAATTTCCTCCTAATATCTAATCTAAACCCACTCTCACTCAGTTTGAAGCTATTCATAATCAAAGAAGACACAATTAGAGATAACAGCTTAAATTCCCAAGGAATGGAGACGAGAACTGATAAGCATAAGAGAAAGAATATCCTGGTTAGCCAAGGCTGACCGTCAAGCACTCAGCATAGCTAGAAGTTGTCCTAGAGACAATCTGCAACAGATCTCAGCCAGCACACTCTGTTGCATGCTTTGTACTGGCAAAAAACCACTTTCCTGTGCAGAAGGGAAAAGGCTCAGGAATATGCAATCTGCTCAGCCCAGGAGTAGAAGCTTTCAAAGACATGTACAGTGTTAGGAATTATGCCACCAAGCACAGTGTACACTAAAAAACCTTAATTATGTTGAAGAGAAATTGTAAATAGTCCAAAGGAATGAAGACATCAGCTAAAGAGGACGATCTGTATTTGGATCACAGTATCTAAAGCTAGAGATACTTTTCTTATTACATGCTGCTATTAAAGAATAGCATTTTCTGTAGATTTCTGTTTCCTCCTGCCCTTCTAGCAGGATGAATACTTCCACTAGAGCTACCCTTCAGACAAGAGTTACTTTTCCATGCACACTTCTGTTTGACTGCATCCCTTCTGAGAAGTGGTGACCAGAACTGTGTTCATAATTTGGGCCTAGCACAGATTTCTGCTGAGTTGCTCAGAGTTCCTTTAGCCTTCAAAGGAAATATCATCTAACCCTGGTGGTTTGTTATTTATTTTGTCATTCTCTATTTTTTCTATTTCTATTAAAACAGCATCTATTAATATTTCAATACAACACAACTTCTGAGATTTCTGCCCTCAAGAGTTCCATCTGGAGAATTCCCTAAATGTACTGCATGTTGATGCCAGTAATTCATTTAGTGTCTCCATTGCTGCTTTTCCAGTATCTTCACAGCAATGCTTTTGCCCCTTCCTTATCTATTGGCTTTACATATTCTCTTGTAATCCTTGAGCTTCTGCCATGTTGAAAAAATAATTTTATTTGTGTAATCATCGAGTTGCTGCTCGAAATTCTTAACTGAGCAGCAATATTGTGCTTTCACATTTAACTTGCTAAAACTTTTACCCATCTATTTTATTATTCACTCAGGAATAATTTGATTTGAAGAACTGCTCATATTTTGCCTTCTAATCATCATTTTCCTTGTTCTGTTAGAGAGATTTTGACAGATCACATACAGTCTTTAAATAGTTTCTACACTGCCTGAAAGCTGATGACCTTTTAAACTTCTTTCTAGCTATCCTCCTTATTAAAAATGTGGTTTCCCTTTGATGTTTCACGCCACTGAGACTTATTTTTAAAGTGGGTTCATTTGTGCATTGATTTAAGAACATTTATGGCTACTTATGTATT
Organism: Struthidea cinerea; assembly: GCA_013397865.1. Taxonomy (NCBI): domain Eukaryota; kingdom Metazoa; phylum Chordata; class Aves; order Passeriformes; family Corcoracidae; genus Struthidea; species Struthidea cinerea. The sequence continues at coordinate 759,745 of VZTI01004492.1, forward strand.
GGCTCAAGATTACATCAAGAGCTGCTTCCTTTCTGGTGTTTCTCTAATTAGTTGCTCTAAAAAGCAAACATTTATGGTTGACATAGTGGATATCTATTTAGCCTATGAGCAAATAAAGACTGATATCACGAATTGTGTTTTCTACTATCACAGCTTTAGTGTTTTTCAAAAGAACTGTGAGGATCTGGCAATGCAGATCATCCACCTCGGTTTGTTGAACGGGACAATCTGCGCAGAAGCACTTACATATCTAATCTTGTTTCAGTGGCTTATTTCTGCTGGTTTTTCTTAATGGGAAAAGCCTGCCTGGACAGGCACTCCCAAGGGAACTCCTTCAGAAACCGAGCACTTATTGTAAACAGTTAATTACAGTGAGAGCTGGGCGTTCTAAAGGTTGTGATGGGCTGTTTTCTCAAACCACAGCTCATTTCCTTCTCCAGCTACTCAGTGACAAAGAAAGGCCATCAACAACACCAACTTTAGAGACAGACACAATTTCACTTCAAGCTGTCTCCAGCTCTGCCAAAACGTCTCCCTGTTGACCAAAACCACACTTCTTCCCACCCCAGTTTTAGGTCATACTTAACTCCCTTACAGTATTACAACCCAATCCTGCAGTTCTTCCCTCTGTTCCCACGGGAATGTGCCAAGACAGTTCACTTTTGATGTGCACACGCACACGACATTTTCAGGGCGCTCCCCCTGCATGTTCAGTGCAGAACCATGTGGAGCACGAACATGGAAGTGGGGAATTAGCACTGCAGACATGCGAGGGATGCTCTGAGCAGTGCCATGGAGCATCCTGGACCACGCTCAGCAAACACAGAAAAGCAGGACGTACTTGAGGGGTTCGTCAAAGCGAACTGTGGCTGCACAGTGGAAGACAACATTGACCCGCGTCAGAAGCTCCTCCTCGTCTTCAGCACTGATGGCCAGCTTGGGCTGAGTGAGTTCAGCATTAATAGGCCTAATCTTCTCGTGGAAATTAGGGCAATCTTCTCGGACCCTGTCAAAGACCTTGAAGCACAAACAGAGAGAGATCAGGTACAGAATTAGGCTGCTGAGATCGCTTTGATTAGCAGCCAGTCTGATTACATCAATCAATGCAACTGGCACAAAAGAGAATTCCTGTCTGGGGGGACGTGGGTGAGATGATAAAATAGTCCATTCACTTGTTCCCTCCCAGGAGAAACAGAACAAAAACATAGGGGGTAATGCATTGCTCTGAAGAGATTAATGAATCTTCTCTGCCACCACTCATTTCCTCGGACAGCCACCGAAATTCCTCCAACTCCACATCTCCTGCAGCCACTTGCTACTTGACCTTGAGGGCTGCCTGTAGGACCAAAACAGAAGCTAAAGAGCAGGAGGGCAGAGTACAGAGCGGGAAAGCCGGTGCAGCATTAGACTCAAACTAGTTGGTTCTACAAAGGACTCGCAGAGAGGAGGGGAACTGGGCACATTCTTGCTCCTCCTCCTCTTCCTTTGCAGCTCCTTGTCTACTGACACTCTTTGTTCATGTCAGAGGAGCCCAGTGGGGGATCTGCTTTTGGGATGGATGGATGGGGCATCTCAGTAAGCCCCACTGCTGAAGCTGTTGAGTGGCACCAGCAGTTCTGCATAGCTGAACATGTCTGCAGCTGGTTGGCCTCTCAAGACATCTTGCAGCCCTTTTTTTCCTAGGAGTATGATCCATAGCTCTTTCCAAGACACATTTCTGCACAGCATTATTATACTTGAGCCATTTCAACTGAATTCGTAGAAACTGTTAAGTTCAAAAAGATCCTTCCCTTTTATTT
>VZTI01004492.1:761560-805134 GCA_013397865.1 Struthidea cinerea
GGGGGGGGGTGGAGCAGAGTGACAACACGAAAGGTAGAAAGAATCAATAGAATAGAAAGGCTGTGGGATCTGAAGAGGTATAATCTAGATTCCAAAGGATAATCACACCTCCAAAGTAACAAGTCTACTGACAGGAACACCTAATACTGGGAGAGATTAATAAGGGATACAAAGGATACATCACACCACCTCTGGACACCTTTAAGGTAAGCAGTGACAGGAAAGGCAGGGAACAGCTGAACCTGCCTTGGGGCAGGAGGATGGACCAGCTGACTTTTCAGTAGCTCTGTGTTTTTGGGGTGTTTCCCCTCTGTAGCCTACTCACCCGTAACACCGAGTTTGGAAATATCTTTGCTACCACGGCCTCTTGTTTTCCTAGAGATTCTTCTGCCTTTGATGTGCCCCGTGCTCACATACGAGCAGAAATTGTGTGACATAAATGAAACACACTAAGGGACACATGAAAGATTAAATTGATCCTAATAGCAGTATTTTGTGATTTTTTTCTAAGGGATTACCATCTTTCTGCTTATCTGACAAGCAAATCTAGATAAACCTTGAGGTTCTTAGGGATAAGAGGTGATAAGAGAATCATTAGCCTTCCCCATTATGCACCACACTGTACTTATTTTAAATTGCCACACAGCTGCACATCCTTTATAAACCTGAAACTTTAGCCCAAGTTAGGACAAGACAAAGCCATTTCACTGTTCTCAGCTGCACCTGAGTGCACACATCTTTCATCAGTGTGGCTAGGCCAGAAAACAGATCTCTAGACAGAGAGAGTTATTCATGGGCAAAGGTATTGGTGAGAGCTGGCTGGACTGTAGGAACTGAATTCCCAGGCACCAACAGTCTTAATGTCTGCAAAAAGCTGGTTTTCTAACAAGACGCTACACTGGCTCTACAAATATGCATCATCTCATGAGAGATCACATGCCAGCAAACCCTGATGGGACACAAAATGGAAAGAGAGAACCCACATGAGCTATCTTGTGGGATTCTCAGGAATATTAGTTTGCATTTGTTTGTTCTATTGCAAAGAGAGTGCAAAACACCACAAAATTAAAATTATTTTCTACTTGTTTGGCGTAAATAATGCAAAGGCAGAGAAAGAATGAATCAGCCCTTTCTCCATTTCAGTCACGGCATAGAAAGTAAGACTAGTATATCTGGACAGCTAAATTCTTCCTACATCTCCTCCTGACACTCCCTCTGCAGATAATATCCCCTTCGGCTTCTGTGCCTGCTGCTACCACGTGCCACTCAGCTGCTGCAGTTTTTCATCCCCTCCAATGATTCACTGCATTCCTCTGAAGGATGAAGGCAATTTCTAAATGCAAGCTCACAAGTCAGCACATTGCTTTGGAAACCTTCTGCACCACAGGAACATTCAGTACATTGTCACCATTAAATCAGATAACGGGAGCAGCTGTTTAATCAAAGTCTGCTGCTTCTTTTATGGAAGCTGAAGGTTTCAGACTTGTCAGTGCTTTACAGGGAAATGAAGGAAGATTTAAAGGCAAAACAAATGCAGCTTATTTTATACTGCTTCCTGCAGTTCAAGGAGTACTTAACATAAAGATGATGCTTAGTCTGAAGGTGAACTGTAATTGCATCTCTAAATTCTGATGAACTCATCAAGAGCATAAATAATAAATCCCCAGTAACTGTGTGAGGCCTAAGGATTGTTCTGTCTTTTCTTTTTAGAAGCCATCTGCCAATATAAAATACAGGCAGTGCACTGGCCTGATGTTGGAATTACATGAAAACACTGGCCAGGTCAGCAGGGATACAGGAATTGCCACAAAATCACAGTGAAGAGAAAGGAAAGGCCTTTGACTTCAAGTTGTCCAATATTAATGAAACTGAGGGAAATCAGTAATAACATTATCCTGATTTCAGTGTCTTTTTGAGCATCCTAATGCATTGTAGGGACAGCACTGCTGCCTTGCCCAAACCAACAAATGAATCTAGTAGCGGCTATTCTCATTTTTAACCTCAAAACAGGATGCAAGTTCAGCATGGCCTGTGCTGTCCCTCAACAGACAAGAGGAGAATTTCTTATTTCTCATTTTCTAATCAGGCAATTCCCATTTAGAATACTAATCAAATCTCTGTGTTTTCACTTTACTTTGTCAAAAATGTCAAAACAGGACGTCTGGAATTTCTCCCACAATTCTAGCTGAGAGTGTTTGATGGACACTTTCCCTATTCCCGCCCTCCTAAGCTCTGACCTCCCTTTCCAAAGGACATCTGCAGCTCTCGCCTTAAAGCATGCAATAATTCAGAGAAGTTTCTGCCTACCAACCCTTCAATCAGAAATTTTTCCATGCCACAAAGATACAGAAACCACAAAGAAAGGGCAAACTGCACATCTGTGGAACAACACAGCTGAAAAATAAAGGAGCCACTGAACAGTGCAAAATGCCAACGGCTTCGCATCTTCCTCAGGCGGCTTCTTCAGTGAAGCAAAAACAAACTAATGAAAAGTAGAGTGCCTAAGCCACGGTCCACTTTAAAAAAGGAACTTGCACGAGTCTGGTCTTGTAAAAGCCTTTCAAAGGCCTGGGTAGTCCTTTCTTTTTTTGGACAGCATTCCTGGATCTCCCCCTACCCCATCAGGCACTGGGGACTGACCCAGAAAGCATCAAGTTTTTAAGTGTGGCCAAGAAAGGCAACCTTTTTTCCTCAGGTGTTTAATAGGTGCCAGGAAATCAGGCTTCTCTAGGAGGATTGGTAGCTTACATTATAACACGAACATTGCAAGGCATTACTGTATGACAACCTTTAAAATGGAGAAAATCCAGAGAATTCCCACAAAATGGAACTCATATACGACGAACCAATGAGAACATTAAGGTTGAGAGAGCTCAATTAAAAAAAAAAAAAAGAAAGAAAAAAAGGTAAAAAGCTTCCACCTCTCAGATAAAGAAATGGAAGGGATTGCTTAGCATGATTCAGGAGAATATAGGCAAGAATTGCTCCCTGTAAAGGAAATACATAATTTATCCTAAGACAGACACAGGCCAAGGGGTAAAATACCACGGCCAGAAAAAGGTGTTCACTGGCTGTGTGGAACAATTTTAAACCCAGGGTGTTTGAAATCCCTCTTCTGAACAGAGCATTGGTGTACAAATGCAGGGGAACAGCCTATATATAAATACACAAAATTACAACCCCCAGGGTGTGCATCCATCCCTCAGTGATTTCAATGACAGCATCATAAATATACAAGTGATCATCACAAATTTACACTACTGAAGGTACCAAAGTCATGGAAACAACTCTTAAAAAAACACCTGATGTCTGCAGTTTAGTCCTGATGAAAGGGTTTATCAGACTTGTGTTTGCTGTTGATAAAATCCTCCAATACATTTAAGAAAGGAAGGTACACAACTATTTTAGAATTGCCATTGTAGCAAATATGAGATATAACTAGGCAGCTTCTTGACATAAAGTAATTAGCCAGTGTCGCTGTGAGCGACACTGACGGCAAGGAATGTCACGAGTAAGTTCAGAAGGGAAAGCAGTTCTGACTCTTTATTAATTAATTAATTCATCTTTTATAACAGGGTTTGCAAAGAGTGTGTTGAACGGCATAGGACAATTGGGTGCTCAGCCATCCACCCTTGAGGGGATTGGTCAAGCTCTAAGACACTTATTCCAAAATATCAGAAGGCTAGAACCATAACAATCTTGCATAACAAACCCAGGTGCAGATAAAGAGTTAGTTTACAAAACCCATAGCAGTGTTTTCATAGCCTCTGTGAGAACCGCAAAGTTCTCACAGAACGCTGCAGAAAAGCTGAAAGATTTCTCTACCAAAGATTTTCAGCATCCACAAGCCAGCAATTAATCTTTAGCCTGGTAGATTTCCAGCAATAAACACCAGGATTATTCAGTCAAGAAATGTGTGAAAATGCAGGTCAGGAAGCTTTAACTGGGATAGAGCTTTCTTTTCCCCCCTTTTTGCACTCTCTGCCTCATTTCCTCTTCAGAAAATTGCTTTTAAGTACAGTTCTTCTCAGGCAAATAAAGCATAATTCATCTCATCGGTTGGAAAGCAGGCAGCAGAGCGTTCCTCATTACAGAAAAACAAATGGCGTATGCTTCAATTCAGAGCTATTACTTTCCCCTGAGCAGAACTAATGTAGTGGAAATACAGGACCCACCACCAACATCAAGTAAACAAAACAGCCAATTATTTAAAGATGAAGACTACAGAAACAAAGAGAGAGACAGAAAGTTTCAGTACAGGTCAGCTAAGACTAATACGTCTATCCAGCTATTTGGGATGTGGTTTTGAATAGCCAGTTTCCTTGAAAACTGGCTGCTGACCAAGCCTGCTGTTTTCTAGGAAGAATACTCGAATTACACGGCAGTGAATCTGGAACACTTTCCGAGTCAGATGCTGTAGACAGGAGCATGAGGGATTTGAGAGACATGGAAAAGCTTTCCATGGTCTCTAGTGCCATCTTATAGGTGGGTGGACAAGTCATGGATAGAAGGTGGAGCTTTCTGATGTTTATCACAGATGTTCCTGGTGCCCCTGAGTGGTACTCCGAGATCAGGATCAGCGTTGGATGGGGAAGAATGTAAGTGCAGGGAAGGAGGATGGCAACACTTGGAGCTTTTCCTACAGGAACCACTGAAAATGTTTCTTCCCACACATTTTCCAGGACTGTTTTCCTTCTCATCCTTCTCCATGCCCAATGAGGCCATGGGTCAATAGAAGTCAATTGCCAAAGGATGTCAGCAGGCACAACTGGAGTCAGATCCCTGTCTCCTTCCTCAGTTCCTGCCTTGCAGAATTGATCACCACTGGCTTTGAGAATCACTGTATGGACTTGGAAATGTCAATAAGTATAAAGTTATCCAGACACGGGATCTTTATCTGCTTTTCCATACCCACTGCCTTACTCACAGATCTCTGAAGTTTCACTGCCAGATTTTCTTGGACACCAAGGAACTTCAGGAGTGTTTGCTGAGTTCCTGAGGATAACCAGCCAGGACTAAGGGCTGTGTCAAACACAGACTCTTACTTCTTGGAGATGTTGTTAGACATGATCAAGAAAGACTTGAAAAGATATTTAAAGAAATTACCAAAAATTACTTTCCCACTTGAGAGCATATTGGCTGTCACACAGACACAGAGGAGGCAGCACTGTATAAAACACAGTGCTGGGATGAATTCCAAGTTTGTTTCAAGGACAAAACATCTGGGCCATTCAGCTCCTAGAAGTACATCTGGGAAAAAGCCTTGACATGCACTCCTCTGAACTTGTGTCCCTCCAAAGAGCTCTTCCAAAGGAATGGCAACCTAGGGTGGGTGTCCTGTGCTTCCATACTCACCCTGTCCTCCTTCTGAGGCAGAAAGCAGAGAACGTCACCATGAAGAGGATCACGGGTAAGGTGGGCACCAAAGTGCACCTTAATTAAAAGGGTAAAGGGAGGTAAAAATCCTTTGATGTCACACACAGCAGAAGTTGAAGACAAACACATCAAATATTTGGAGCTACTCAAATAAAAGACAGAGATTCTTCAAACATTGCAGTGAGAGGGCACTCAAGTGTAGAGAGCTGAACATGAGGGAAATGAGTACAGTAGAATTCATTCTTCTAGCATGAACTGTGCTAGAAGATTACCAGAAAGAAGAACAAGTCACTGGTCACAAGTGAGGAGTTAGCCTGGAACAGGGGCTTTTCCCAAGAGATATCCCCACCTGTGGCCATGATGTCTTGGAAGGTAAGAAAGCTTCCTGGCATGAGTGCAAGCCATTTCCTGCCAGCTGGTCACAGTGACTGAAATTCATGCCAAGAATATTCAATTTATGGATGTGCCAAACAGTACAATCAATTAAAGATGGAAGTTTTGTAGGAGGTTCCTGGCATGTGTTGATGAGAACTTCCTTCTCCAAATGACAGAGGAGTCAGTGAGAAGAGGTGCTGTGCTGGACTTTATTCTCACCAACCTGCTGTTCTCATCAACATTTCAGATTGGATATTCTTGGAAATTCCTCCCTGTGAGGGTGGTGAGGCCCTGGCACAGGCTGCCCACAGAAGCTGTGGCTGCCCCATCCCTGGAAGTGTCCAAGGCCAGGCTGGATGGGGCTCTGAGCAACCTGGGATAGTGGAAGGTGTCCCTGCCCATGGCAGGGGGTTGGAATGAGATGATCTTTAAGGTCCCTTCCAACCCAAACCATTCGATGATTTTATGATTTGCCTAGGACAATTTCTCATTTCAGCATTTTTCTTTTGTGCTCACATCTGACACAAATATTTCGGCCTTCTGATGTCATCCCACATCTATTTTTGTTATCTTCATCATGACAACATAATTTTTTGAGTGGTGCTTAAAAGAAAAGCCCTAAGTTGGGGTACCCCAGCCTGTTAAATACTTGCCTTTTTTCCTTGCTGTCATTTAACTAGGACCATATTCCCACAGTCAGGCTACAGGCAGCACACACAGTGACAAAACAAACAGGAAAATTCCTGGGAGATTATCAGAAGCTAATGCAATTTAGAAGACCGACAGGAAGAGCAGGATGCTACTAGAAGTGAGAGCCCTTGTGAACAAGAGACCAATCCAGTGAAGAAGAAAAAGGTTGATATTCTAAGAAAACATCTAAGAATGGATGTCTTAACCACTGTAAACCGATTTTCTGTAGTGTCACTATTCCAAGCAAGCAAGGAAGCAGCAAGTTACAAGTAATCCTTGATTTCCATCCAAGGAGCCTTCAGCTTAGGGAAATTAAAACTTCTTTAAGAAGTCAGAACCATCTGTCCAAATAGTGTCAGCTACTCACAGCACACTCTGGCTCTGCAAGTACCCCTGCTACTGGAGACAAACTGTAATCAATGCCTCTGATTACAGCCAGTTCTCAGAAGAATCCACAGAAACCTTTTGGGTATGGTTGCAGAAGCCCCTCTGGAATCACAGCTCAAACCTTCTCTCTGAATCCAACCTCTTTCCCATGTGATTCAAAACATGGACTCCTTTTTAATAATGCTTGGCTCAATTAGTTCTGCCCATAATGAACATTCTTAAAATTCACCAATTCCTGGCCACGGCTAAAAACAACAACAAAAAAGTTATAAAAAAAAATTAATTCCATTGAACTTTGTCAAATTATCTGGATGTAAAGGAAAGGCAGATTTATCCCAGGAAGTCTGTAGCAGCCTTTTGGCACACAGACTCCCTTTTCCAGTCGCTTGGGTTTCATCAAGCAGGAGGTGTTGTCTTGTTTCACAACAAAGATACCTGTTGTCAGGAGGGCCATTTCCCGTCAGCCTGCGATAGTAACACGTCTGCCAGGAGCAGATGTCGCTCACTTCCCCGTACAAAGATCAGAGCGTTGCCACAGATGGCTCAGCTACACCCTCTGAAATGTTTCTCCCTCTCCTGCCATTGCAGTTGCACCCCAGTAGAATGTTCTGACAGGCCTGACGGTAAAAGACAAGTCAGATGATGTTTCACATACCCTGCAAGACTGTTCCTCTTTAAGGCAGGGAAATATGAGTTTTGTTTGCAGTCAGGTAGGAGTTTATCTGTGTTTTGTTGTTTTGGTTTTTTGCTTATTTGTTTGGTTTTTGGTGGGTTTTTTTTGGGGGGGGAGGTTTGTTTTGTTTTGGTTTTTTTTAAACAATAGAGAAATCTAGATATTTTAGTATGGAAGGAAACATGCACACATTTTAAACAGGATCAAGAAAGCCATATCAAGTGTCCTTAAGCCAGGCTCAGGTTTTAGCTTGCTCTGGCATCTCAGAGACTGTTGAAGGGTAATCAACAAGCCTCACTTATCATCTCTGGCACTCTATTAATTCTTCCAGCTAAAGCCAGAATGTTAGAACTTTCTGAGCACAGGATTTGTGGCTCAAGACATCTTTCACACCGACATGCAGTTCTCAATACATCTATCAAGAGAAAAGTTACTTTTCTCTGCAGGTATACTTTACACTCATGCTGCTTCCAAGGGAGACCAAAGATGATAATCCATGTAAGCTGAACTGGAATTCATGTTCGTTGCCTTTAGCTTCCAGCTCTAGATTGCACCAATTAATTTTATGTTACCCAGTCCATACAAGGCAGAAAAGTGAGCACTTGGGCTAATTATGCTTCAGGTGTAACAAGTCACTTGCCCGTGTGTCACCAGAATGAGCAACATTTCCAACCAGGTTAAACTTTGCAGGGCCAGGAGTTGGACTGGATGAGCCTTGCGGGCCCTTTCCAACTCACGTTATTCTATGATTCTGTGAACAACAAAAAGTTGTTTGTACACAAAACCCTCCCCATCTGTCTGAGCAGGGATTACCAGTAATGAGCCTGTGTCCTTGGCCCTGGTCCCATGAAGTTATAAATTCCTTTAATGCTTTAATCTACCGGTGAAAAAACCCTGGCAGAAGGAGCAGAGGAGAAACAAACAGAACATACCCCAACCCACCATCCTGAGGTACTGAAATGCACCTCTCACCCCACACAGATAGCAAATACACAACGTTCTGCAAATACTACTTGCATGAGGCTATACTATATAATCTAACTACGTATTTAACTGAGGGAAGTACAACTCATTTCTCCACCTGTCCTGCTACAGTCGGTAGAGGCAGCCCATGGGTTTCCCAGATTCCCTGGAGAAAAAAACCAACCCAATACTTAAAGATCTGCCCCATGTGATCGTAATGATGCCATGATGATTTTTTGCCTTTTCTTTTCAACCCGTTATGCCTTTTTACAACTTCTGTATTCTTAGTGCTTTTTGCCTACATTCTTGGACTTGTTTGTTAAGCCAAGAGACTGAACATTTTAGAGGTTTTGTAGTTAGGGAGCAATATGCCTCAGACCCCAAGGTGCTCTCCAGAACACATTTTGTAAACTAAGATAGAACCATCCAGGGGAAGGTTCCTCGGTGGGGGCCTCACTCGAGCCTCTCATTGGGGAATCTTTGATAGATATGCTAATTATTAAGACCTATAATGTAATACCAGATCTTCTGGGGGTGTGCCTTGCGGTGTGCATGGAGGTGCATTCGACCAGGACAAAGTGCACCTAAAGATCCTTAAAATAAATACCAAGGTAAAATCCCTTTTTCCCCTCTAACCATGTTTGACTCTTGATATTAAGACCAGGAAAAGGCATCAGTAAAGTCAGGATCTCTAGGGCATACAGTACCAGCTACCACAGTGTGATAAGGTGTATGCAGGAGGTTCTGATGGAGCACCAAGAAATGTTGCTCCTGAGAATGAGGAAAGAGATTAAAACAGCTCAAGGACAACAATCTGCATGAGCACACAACCAGTGTGTGAAAAATGGGCTGCTCTGGTGCTGTGTTATGCAGGCTGTGCACAAGAGGAGAAACTTCTTGTGCTTAATTAGAACTGGGTAGAAGAGTCAAGACTAAAATAAAATTGTCTTAGTGAGTGAATATGGTAAACAATATGTTGCCAGTATGATACTGGTAGTGGAGTTTTGTGGTGCAAAGTCTTCCAAAGTCACCCGTGCCCAGGCAACCATGTAAATAAAACTATCAAGAATAAAACAAATAAATCAAGATTGCCTGAGTAACAGCACTGAAAAAATCCACCAAATTTGAGAATGAATGCAGCAGAAATGGGACAAACTAAGAAAAAATGTAACTGGGGACAGACTGTTTATTTGAGAGGAGTTTGGATAGAGAAAGTCAGGTGCTAGGGTGGTCCAAAAACCAAACATCCAAAAATAGAAAACAGGAAGATATAAAATCAGGTGCAGAATAGACGAGGACAGGGTTTTTTTTTTGTCAGTGGGAGCGTGGACACCTACAGATGGTGATGAATCCAAGTCCACAGTGATGTCAAAAGGACCCCTATTGTATAACCTGCTGGAGCTTCCATCATGTCTTCATCTGAAAACACTTGGTGTGAAACAGTGGAGAAAGGGGGAATAGACTTGAAGTGGGAAGGGAGATAGAACAACAGAAACTGGATGTGATTCATAATAATTATAATGATAATTAGCAACTTTATAGTTGTGTGTGCTTTCAGATTAGCTATCATTTAATTGCTTTATTAGTCTCTTAGCAGTGTATTGCTTAATTTAAAAACATCATAATCTGTTAATTCTCAAGCCTGGACCCTGAACGGGAGAGTCAGGCTTATAAGGTAACCTATGGCTACCTGCTTTGGCTTATCAGCCTGAAAGAGCAGCTCTATCCTTCAATCAACAGGGACAGCCTTCAGCCCACCTCCAGATGGATGCTCAGCCTCACATCCAGCCAGTCTCTGTCTCCATCCTCCCACCAAATGACACCTGTAATTCCAAAGCACTTGCAACAGAATGAGAAAACACTAATCTTGGTGCTCTTGGATGTTCTGCACTCAGCTCATGACATTTCTGCTTCTCACACTTGCACAGGAAAATGACAAGTCCATCGGTGTGTTCTGATCTAAGAGAGATTCTGGAATTGTTTCCAGGTGTCATCCCTGTCAGTCTAAGGGAACCACGACAGTACAAATGGATCTTCACCGCTGACGTTGTAACTGTGATGGGAGGACTCTCGTACCCCACTGGTCCTCCACCTTCCTCTGTGCTTTTCTTTTGCAGAGCCCTTTTTTGGTGTTGCCATATCACTGAATCTCCACCTCTTTGGGACCCTTTGTACCACCCACGAGTCAGGGTCCCCCGAGCAGCTGTATGGGGTGCCCAAGCAGGAAAGGAAAAATACTTCTGTGCTGCAGCCGCAGAAAATCATCTCTGAAGTGGCACGTGCCCCACTGGTGAACCTGTGTCTTGTATTCTCCAGTAGTATCTGAGTTAATGGCCAAATATCTCACACACAGATTCCTCTAACTTCAGAGATATGCTGCTTTCAGACTCATTTTTACAGCAAAAAGCTTTTAGCTCACCAGGTCAGCAGAACTATGAGGAAAGGACAAGGAAATCCTAGTCCATGCAATTTTCCTTATGTGGAACATGGCAACTCACCCCTTTCAAATGAAAGGCATTCACATTTGGCATCTTCTCTCTGGGGGTAATAGCACAGCTATTATCTCCCCATCACTCAGAGCATTTGAATTTTGTCTAATTCAGAGAGAGTAAAAACATACTAAACCAAGAATATCTTCTTCCCTTTTACACTGGAAGAGATGACTCTCCAAAACACCGTGTTTCCTTTTGTCCCACATGCCTAAAAGCATCTCCTGAAAAGCCTCAATTTATATAATAATATCTGATCATCCCTCTCTGAACCAAGAGAAGTAACAACTCATATACAACACTGACAATGCTAGAGCCATCTGCGTCCTATAGGGTATGAAGATCAGTGATGTGCCACCACAGAAACAGCAGCTCAGGAGATCATCTCCAAGATTAAAGCCCAATCCCAAAGGGATGCTAATCTACATTTAGGATTGCAGCCATGGAAATCTGCATTTCCTTGCATGCTGCTCAAAAGACCTTGCCAATTGAGGTATGATTTTACCAGAAGAGATTCCATTTCTGAAACATTATTGCAGGATGTTTTGTATTGGATAGCCCACAGCCCTGCAGTTTAATATCAGTTATTGTAGCTAAGAATGGTTCAGAGCACATACAGTCATTTATTTTAAAAATGGACATTTTTACTGTAATGCCAAAGGGAAGGAGAATTTAAGTCTCAGGCTGCTTAGCACTGCTGCTATTAAACCCAAGTGAAACTCTGCCTTGTCTGCTACATTTTTAGTAGCAGTAGCAGAGTGTCCTGGACCACTGGTTACCGTAAGAGGTTGGGAATTCCCTACTACATTGCAGTCAGCCCCAAAGTGAAAAGTTTGCCATAGATATGGACTTCTAAATCATCTCCCTTGAGCTGTGCTGGGTCTGCAGGCCTAACAGACCTAAAATCACATTTCAGTCAACGTAGCAATCAAATGTGTCCTGAAGATATACTGCCCTGTAAGAAAGGGCCACTTCATTGAACCACTTTCAGCTGTCGTGCTGGTAAAATTGAGATGCTAACTCCCAGCTGGTGGGACTGTTAAACACCCTGAAAATGAAACATCAGCATATCAAATGGCTGACAAGGAGCTTTAAGAGATTACTCACGACTGAGCAGTAGTCCACAGTCCTGGGTACTTCTTTTGTAGAGGAAAACCTGTTTCATGGGGAGAGACTTTAATCCACCTACTCAGGAATTGTTCTGCATTGGTCATGAAAGTCATTATCAGTGCCAATAATTAAACCATGACCTTTCAGGGGTGTGTTTTTATCAACACTAGTGGACTGAAATGAGTTTAAGTGAAGAGTTTGTCCCTTCCAACTGTACGTATTGGTGGGTCTTCCATCCTTAATGGTTCCCACCTGCAAGCAGACAGACCGAATATTTTTCATTTTTACTTCATTCTGAGTTTTGAGTGCCTGGTTTTCTGCCCTTTTGTGCTCAGTGATAAATACATTAGCATTTGAAAAAGAAACAGCTTAGAGAATCCCCTCCATAAGAGAGCTATTAAAAAGCAATTTCTTCACCAGGGAGAAATACTGCTGTCAAGCATACAACAGGCAGTCTTGCTTCATCGTTCATTTTTCTGTTTGTATTATGGTTATTTTTCCTATTTCTGTTCATCAGCAAATCAGCTTGATAGATTAATTCTTTTCTGAGAGTCGGTCTTAGTCACTAGAGTCTGTTCACCAAGAACCATCTGTTCCCCAAGATCTCCCTCCCACACACCATGGCAGAATTACGCCTACAACCAGTTTCTCCTATTAGGGAAGAAACGCCTGTAACAATCTGGGTGACAGGAGTCCCCAGGGAGACAACAGAAGAACCTGTAACTTTGTTCATCATTTTTATAAAGCCATACCCATTACTCAAGGACTGACTCTGGAGGGTAAGTGAACCTGTCTACCCCTTCCCTCCCACTCTCTTGCTACAGTACCAAAAGGTCAAGACCTGTCCAAGAAGTGGGAATGGGGAGAGACTGGATGATGTCGTGGCAGCCCTTCTTCCCCTCCCATAGCCTGGGCCCCGATTTCATGGAGTGTATTTATGTGCAACTCAGGGGTGATGCCCCTCAAATTCCTTCCTCTGCCTCCAACCCTTTCGTGATCATGCAGACATCTGCTAATCTGACTCGAACTTATCCCATCTACCTTACCTAAGCAGGTGTCTGGGAGAGTTTAATCAGCTTAAACCGAACGAGCTAACAGATCTATTATGAAGGTATCACCTCACATCAAATCCATGACATCTGTCAAATAACAGCAATGAAGTGGGAGCTTCATCCCAAGCGCAGGACACAGGCAGAAGCTGGACTGTAGCCTGTGCCAGGCATTCCAAGACCAGGATCAAGTGCACCCTGGGTAGCTGTCACCTTCACTTCTGTCACTCAAGCAAGCAGCCAAATTGCCGAATTGCAGTGGAGGAGAGAGCAAGCAAATACATGCCTTGCCTTCCACAGAAAAGACTCTCTCCTGGGAAGGACTGAGAAAGGGAATTGCTGGTTTCAGGTTAAAGACAGCACTTCTCTTCCCTCTCACCTACACAACATTTTCCCTCAGTCCCTAAAGTGACCTGCTGAACTAACTCCCTGGAGGCATGCTGCTGGCCTCAGAGAAAATCTCATCTCTTTTAACAAAACGTTCATCTTTTCAGAACATAAATGGCATTTCTTGCCACTTCCTCTTTTCAGTGCTGCAGCTCAGAAGTCCTGGCACCTTCCCAGTGCACGGGCTCGCCTGTGCCTTTGGAGCTGGAATCCATCTAGCCCTGCTGGCAGAATAAAAACTAACGAAAAGAAGTGAAAAGGACTGGTGAGTTAATTAAATGCAGCTCCTGTCAGAGGATGGGAGCACAAAAGCAGGTGTAGGCAGAGAAATTATCCAGGGGCACAAGAACTACCACGCAGGAGCAGAGCAAAGATGTATTTGATTTGAGCCACCATCTGACAAGAGCTGCAAGAAATGTTTCAAAGAAAGACATAATTCAGCAAATTACATCCTCCCAGTCACGTCTCATCATGGTTTATAGAAGGAAGGGAGTGGTTTAAGTGTTTCATTTACAACATTATCTTCTATATATATTAAAATATGTATTTTTAGCCATACAAATGTTTAGGACAGCTTAAAGCCTCATTTCATTGACTAAACATCATACATAATTAATTTTAAAATCTAGCTATTATTTAGTAAAATACTCTTTCCTTCTTCAGTGCTGACTTAATTTCACTGAACGTTCCCTTTCCTGGACACTGAGCTTATCTTACTTCGGGTTTATTTATTTTTAGCACAGATGTCTCTCACCACTCTGGTTTCATGTTCTGCCGGTTCCCCTGATGCCAGGGATTTGAACATCTATTAGCACCTGAACAATCTGCAGACAAGCACACGAAGCTGACTGCTTTCCTAGAGAGCACCAGCGCTCCAGGGAACTCACCGCTTCCATGGCTGCGCATGGAAAGCAGACTGAAAGAGGATGGACTCAAAGCTGTATCAGTGACCACGGAATGACACTGGTTAAATGACCCTCAACCTTCCAGATTAGATATTAGGCAGAAGGGAGAGAAGGGTAACTAGAGGTCTCCAGACATGTATTTTGGATTTCAAAATTGGGTTAATTAAATATTCCATTAATACCTAACTATTACATAGCCTTCCTCATCAGTAAGTTCGTTATAAAGAAGAGCCATAGAATTTTTCACATGAGAAAACAGACACATAGATTTGAAGTGACTTACCCAAGGTCACACAAGTGGAAGGAGAACCTAGCTATTTTAAAGCCCTTTAGGAGGCATTATGCCTTCCTTAACCAAGTGCTTCTTTCCTGAGAGCTGCCTTTTGACGGCCAAATTAACATCAACATTTTGGCACTGACTCAAAGCCTAATCTATGTTTAAAAAAAAAAATACAGCACACATTTAGGATTGGGAATATTATCTCTCTGTAACTGGATCATAAGAAATTGTGTTTAATAAAGGCAAGATTAATTGGGGTGAATAGTAAAAAAACTTGGGTAACAGGCTTGTGGAAAAATCTGCTTTTTTTTCCCAGAGGTGCTACGTTCCATGTGCCCTCCTCTGACATTGTCCATTGCTTTACAGTCCTGTGCTGGGAGAGCACAGGTCCCCAGGGAGAAGGAAGGGAGAAGCACACAGGTGAGGCAGAGGAATGCCAGCCCCAGAGAGTACCAGCCCTGGGAAAATAGGAAGTTAACTGGAGAATGCCTCTTGCCTCCAAGCAGGCTGGGAACATCACTCTTTCCAGCTCCAAGCTTACAAAGAAAGAGGATAACTGCTTTTGCTCTTGATGCCTTTCCTACCCACCATAAACTGCTTCTGACCCATTCCCATCAGGAGCTAACATTTATCTGGAGGAAAACTGCCCAGAGGTAGCAATCCTTGTGTGTCCGCAGAGTTAACATGGATAGGAAACACAGCAATTGCCATTTGGTGATCCGGGGGTTTCATCTAAACCAAAGGAAAGCAGGAAAAACTGTCCTCAGAGGACACATCTGAGAGGGACTGAGGAGTGAGTGATGTGTGACCAAAGCAGACACTGGTAAATGGGAAAAACTGATGGACAGTGACTAAGGTAGGAAATCAAAAGAATCTTCTCTGCAACGCACAGATGAGCACAGAGGCAGCTGTGTCAACTCTCGTTCGATGCAGCACAGATCCCAAACCAGTGCTGAAATGGTACATGAAAAACACTGACAGAAACAGTCCCAGGTCTCAAAAGCACCTATTCCAGAGCTTTTCACAGAGTCCATTTTGAGCAGACAGATGGGTAACACACAGCTGGATGAGGTTAAAGGTATACCACTGCTATGAACAGCAGCAGGGAAGCGACACCTCGGCATTGCTGCTGCTTGTTTTTCCACGTCCACTTCAGCAGGAGGTTAATTTTTATCACAGACATAAGCAAGGCTTTGGTTTAGCCACACCTTTGGGCCTCTAGCACAAAAAATGTTTGGTCTTACAATAGTTGCTCAGCCATCCCCTGCTCTTATTGCAAATAATGAACCCATCACATTGGCTAGCATCGGGATCCTCCCATGGAAACCAACGTTATGTTTTATTTTGACAAATTACATACCAGTGAATTTCTTCTGCAACTGATTCTGTCCAGCACAAAGGGTAATTTCACAGCATGTATTTCTGTGTAAAAGTTGGGACTTCTACCTGAATTATTTGCTTTCTCCTACCGTTTCTGGAGAAATGTTCACCTTTGAATCAAAACCAATGTACAGATTCACAGGAACACAGAAACATATCCCATGTGTACCTACTTCAGGTTATGCCCCACTATTTAAAATACACAATGGCACACATGGAGAGTTAATATCGCATACAACTGGCTTCTCAGTTAAATTGAAAATTTAACATGAGAGAATTTGGTTTTCAGCCCGGTTTCCTAGGAAACATTTCCAGCTACTATTGGTGGAGGCTACAGGTTGACTGTCAAGCCCACTGTTTCCTTTGTTACCAGTCCATCGGTTTGATTTCTTTTATCGTCTGGTCTTCCCTACTGAAATACGTCTAATATAGGGGGAAGGGTTTCTTAATACATGCAAAATAATCAGTATTTCCCAAACAGCCTCCCCAAAAGAGAGACACAAAACGGTAGCAGTGATTAAAGAAGAATAAATGAAATCAAGTTATTTGAATTAGTTCAAAACATGATCTCCAGATTTGTATATGTTCAAGTCTGCAGAATGTTGACAAATATCTGCTAGAGATAATCTACAATTTTACTATTTACCCCTAACAAACAGATGGGCTTCTGAGTTGCCATTTACAACAGTATAAACACATTCTGAAAACAAAAACAAAATAAGGAAGAATTTAGAAATATGTGCACAGGTTTTTAACTGAATGTGCTGTTACTTAGGTGAGATTTTATTACCCTTTAGAACACCTGCATTTTCTAAAATTAAAAGCATTACAGACAACAAGGACTGTAGAAAATCAATCCCCAGGGTCACTGCTCTTTGAAGACAAGAGGGAGAACACACTGGAGTGTATCTACAGGAGAGAAAACAGGTCCCACAGGCACTGACCTGGGCACGGTGCCTTGGTCTGGAACCTTCCTGGCTTTGTTTCTTACCAAAAAAAGTGATTGCTCCAGAGAAAGACAAGGCAGCTGGATATTTTCATGCACACAGAAATGAAGACTTGCTTGCAGTGCTTAATGAAGTTATGCAGACTCAAAGATATATCACTGCTTCTGTTTCTACTTCTGTTGTCAGTCGCGTTTCTGCTCGCTCTTTCTTTGTGCCTTGGCAGGGAAAAATACGGGCAACCGTGGTGGTTCCCTTCCTTTTCCCTGGTGGAAGGAGACTGGACCCCTCCCTTCTTCCCAGGACATTCACATGAGCTCAGACTGCAGTATTCTTGCAGCTCTTCTATCTATTCCAAACCCACTGCAGTAGCAGGTTGGTATGGCTCTTTTTAAGGACGCTATTAGTAACATCCTTCAGAACTAGAGAAAATTTCTAAGAGCTATTCCCTTTATGCCCATGGAATAACCAGTCTCCCTCCTCAGCTGTTTCAGTCATAAAAAATGGGCACACAGGCAGGTGTTGTTTTTGTGGGTTTTTTTTTGTTTAACAGACAACATTTTCAGTGTCCTTCCATCGTACTTTACGGGACTCCTTCAGCTCATGCACCCAGTAATGATTAAGGCAATCAGGAGCAGAGATTAAAGACTGTGCTTTATGTTGATAATTGGGTGATGACCCTAGGCCTAAGAACCTCAAAACTGGAGCAAGACCTGCCCTGCTTGTGTAGAAAGCACAAACACCAATGCTGCTACGAGCTGACCCTGCCCTTGTGAAATGGCCTCCTTGATTGCCACAGAGCAACACTCAGTCCGTGAATTTTCCCTTCAGACATCCATAATTTTGGATTATGAGGATAAAGGTGAAACTTTTCCAATCACGTCATTGGAACAGGAATGCCAGAGCACCCTAAGGGCTCACCTTTCTCTCCTGAGCTAAACTACCTGGAGATATTACCGTATTACAAAAACAACTGTGGGTAGCACAAGAGCAGGGTAATCGTTTGATACTAATCAACAATGAAATTGTTGGAGAAATAAAAAGCTGTCATTTCACTTAGAGCCTGCAGCAAAATTCGCCTAGTTGATAGTGAACATTACAAAGGTTCGTTTATTTTACGCATTTCAGTTCTCAGCACGACACACCTTCTATCCAGGGATGTGAAATGTATTTGCAGTGTACCTCAGGAGATGAAACAACATCCACCAACAAATTCCACTGTTTATTTACGGTTAATATTTCACAGCAATAAACATTAAATATGTTCCTGTTTGATAAGATAACAATCTGAAGCCAACACCTTCCCTTTCAAGGCTCCCAGTAAAATGATAACCTTTGAAACACATCAGCTGCCTGATGTAAAAACTGACAACTGTCTCCACCAAGCAACTCAATAACTGATCTGTATCTTTATGACTACAACTTCTCATTATGGAGATACAGATACCACCTAAACCACTCTAGTAAGATACAAGCAAATGCGGGGTTAGCTCAGCGTATCAAGACACTGATATGAGGAAGTTCTGCTGGCAAGTCTTCCTAGCTGGACAAATCCCAAACCACAGAGCATTTTTCTGGTTGGTATCCATGGGCTAATATTCCTGCAGTGCACTTCAGCTATGAACTTGAAGAGAGGCACACAGAAAACACAAGAAAAGGAAAAGGGTAGACACTCAGGAATAAGAGGTTTGTATTATGCTGAGAGGAAGAAAAGATATACAGAAGGGTATGGAATAAAGGACTTTGCTTTCTAAAGGGAGATGGCCTTTAAGATCACCTGGTCTACTGAAAGGTGTCCCTGCAAGGCAGAGGGCTGGAATGAGATGAGCTTGAAGGTCCCTTCCAACCCAAACCATTCCATGATGACTCTATGACTTTCCTTCTGAACATCCTATCAGCTGTCAGACTATCAAATGTGCAGCACTGGCCAGCCCAAATCCAAGATACAAGATGCGATCTCATTTTCAGCTTTCTTTGACTACACCCAAGTCCAGATTGCTGGTAGGAAAGAGTGCAGCTCTACCACCCTGCTTAAAAGGTGACATCTGAAACTGGGAAAGGGGAGCTGTGGAGGTGTATGTTGGTGAGGAAGGAGAATCAGGAAGCACTGTTGGCCATCACCCAAATGTGGTGGTGATCCATCTTAACAGGAACACGTAGTCATCAGATCCTGAATCTCAACAAAGTCACCTCTGGTTTCTCCCCCTTTCTGCATCTGAGATGATGAGCTAAAATGGCAAAGAATTTACTTACTGTTGACTGTAGTTGCTGAGGAACATGGGAGGGACAGGTGACTGGACAATTCTGGGAGCTGAAGGAGGTATGTGAATATGGGACCGAGCAGGTCATGGCTGTTAAGGATCTGCAGATCGTGAAACAGAAATGAGCAGTAGAGCTGCACAATGGATTTGGGTCAGAGCTGACTCGGAAAAGGTGCAGCTAGAATTGCTGACGATTGAGTGATGTTCTGATCAAAACTTTCCCTAGAGATTTCTGGGGCTAGTGGAAAGTGGGGAAATGGGTTGCTAGGCCCCAAGGCAGCAAATCCTGTGTGTCAGAAAGAAATGGAAGAGATAACAGGGGAAGGGCAGAAAGAATGATAATCTTCCAAGCTTCAAAAGGAAGGGCTGAAGGGCAGAATTCTGGAAGGATGACAAAATGATTTACTGCTTCCATGCCCTGTGGAAGCTCAAGGACTCCATGCTGCTAAGAATGGTTACTGTCCTCTTGCTCAATGTACTGTGCACATAAAAAAATTGACAGGGAAGAATATTACCATTCCCTAAAGGCTCAGAGACCCTCCATTGATAAATCTCCATCAAAATCACACAGGCACTACAGTAACAATTCTGAATTGCAGCAAACTGGATTTATTCTGTATTCCTTTCCTGTTCAGGCTGCAGTGCAGAGTGCTGATGCCCTTTAGACATTCCAACAGAAGCCAGCCCGTTGCCTTTGATCAGTGTGTATTTCTGCTCACCATGAAAGAGAAACAAGCAAAATCAGTGCCCAGGATTTATGGAGACATTCATCTTTTAAAGGATCAGGTTTATTGGGTTAAAAATATTAGAATGAGACTCATATCTATGTGCCACAACGTATTTTTAGCACATATAAGCCTTCACATACAAGAATTTTCCCCTCCTTTGAACCTCCATGCCTCGATCTCTTGTACATCCTTTCTTAATGTAAATCCTTTAAACGGATTATATTTAAAGAACCACTTATTTGATGCTAGGAAGAGATGCCAAAGCAGTATTTTGGCAGTTGTTTATGAAGTAATTAAAATCTTCTGTTTTTTCTACACAGATATAATAAAGGATGGTCATTTATTTTGCTAACTGATACGAAATGGTAAGGACTAGAACTTTAAATTGGTGGAAAGACAGAAATTAAAACCTGACTGTCCTTTCTTCAGTGGACAAAGCAAGAGCACCGTGCAGAGAAAATCCCGTCCTGGAGGGATGTGTATGGTGACAACATGCTGGAGATGGATGAATCAAAAAGGGTGCAGAAGAAGAAGAGAGTCTTGTGTCTCAGTCCTTCGAGCAAGTCTGTATTTTCCCTGCTTATCTTTCTGGACACACCCAGTGATGTTACACATCCCTCTTCAAATTCTTATCTACAATACAGGTTTTCTCCGCAGGCTATTTCTATATTTCACCACACTCTTTATGGCATTAATAGTTACATGTACATGTGTTTACTGTTCTCTGCCCTTTCTGGAAAACAAAACCAAACAAAACCACAAACAAACAATCCCCTCGAAACAAAGCAAGCAAACAAAAAACCCCAAACCTATCTCAGCTTTTGTACTACCTTGCAAACAAAAAAATAGCAAACCCTATTTTCACAGAGGAAGCCCTTCGGTATCTCAGAGAAGGCATGTTGTGGGTTTAGGCCTTACCTTTCAAAAAGATGCATCACTTTCCTGATACCACATGTGTGGAGAGAATGTGACATGGGAAATAGTCCAGTGAAAATGACATTTTACAAGAAGAAGCTACAAGCCCGACCTCCGTGTTCTCAGAAACTTGGGTAACTTGGATAGGGTACCTGGAAAGCTGAGTTGCACCTTGGGCCTGAAGTCTGGTAGAGAAACCAGCTGGCAAGAGCCTATCTGAACAAGCAGCCCCATGAATGAGCTCTCAATCACATTCTGGGTATCTCTAGCAGTGCAATGCAGAATTCTGTGTCTGTGTTAGAACTGCTACCCACAGCATGGGAACAGATTTCACTGCTTAAGTACTCTAGCTAGGGAAGATGAACCCTGCTCCTACAGGCCTTTGGGTTAAAAAAACCAGAACTCATGAGACACAAGCTCCTTGCTTGCTTTCTGCTGACACAGGTCAAATAAACCTTGCTCCAGAAAAACGCCTAAGCAGGTATTTTATTTAAAGCACGGTTGTTGAAATGGGAACTCACTGCAAGTTTCCTATAAGCTTTTGACACACTCCATCTGGAAGCTGCACATCTGGTTCAACCCACATTAAAAGAGGGAAAACAGTTTTCATTTATTTGACAGAAGGGGTAACAGATTAATCTAGATATTTAAATAGCTGTCCTGAAGGAAGAATATGAAGTTTTGACGTATCTCACATCTTCTCAAGTCCTTCTTCAGCTTTCTCACAGGCCTCCTTTAGGCACTGGAAGGGCTCTGTCCTTCCTAACCTGCTCCCTGGGTGGTTGAAATCCCCCATGAGGATCAGGGATTGGGAACATAAATATTAAGTGCTGTTAATGGCACTGCCTCTGTTTCAATCCCTTTGCTGCCAGCCACTCACTGGCTTCCCTATCACCAAGTGCAGTAATTCCTGTGACTTGAAACACCCTGCCAGGACATGCTGAGGCAGCTGGAAGAACTTATCTCACTAAGGTTTGTTTAGGGAGTGACCTCTGGAACACAAACTTCCTTGTAATGAACACTGCCCAGCAGAGGCAGGAGAGTAAAAGCCAAAGGATGTATAAAAAGACTAGGAAAGCTACCAGAACTCAGGAGCTGAGAGATCCAGAGCCTGTTTCCCTTCTCCAGCTTCCTAAGTTAGATATTACTTATGACAGCACTGCCAGTTATCAGTAGAGGCTGTGGCATAAAGAATGCACTACAACCTGGAGTTTTTTGTTGGTCTTTTGTTTGTTTATTTGTTTTTTTAAGGTGCTAAACAGGGTAAGTTCCCAGATAAACTCTTGGGGAATTCTGCTTATAAGTGACCTCCAGGCAAAGCACGAACCATTAAACTCTTGCAGTCTGAATGTCCAGCCAGGTTTCTTTTCCCTACCTTGAGTGTAACACCCTTAGCTGCATGTTGGCAATCTGATGGAGACAATGCTGAAAGCTTTGCTTTTGTCAACGTAAATGATATCCACAGCTTTCCCCTCATCCACCGATTCAGTCATTTTATCACACAACAGGACCAGATTGGTCCAGCTAAACGTATCAAGGGTAAATCACAGAATCATGGAAGTGACTTTAAAGATCAGGGGTGGGGTACCACAGCTTCTCTGGGCAAGCTGTGCCAGGGCCTCACCACCCTCACAGGGAAGAATTCCTTCCCAATATCCAACCTAAACCTACTCTGTTTCAGTTTAAAACTGTTCCCCCTTGTCCTGTCACCCCAGGTCCTTGTCAACAGAGTCTCTCCATCTTTCTTGCAGGCTTCCTTCAGGTAATGGAAGGCTGCAATTTTCACCTTCTCTTTTCCAAATCCATGCTGACCTTCAAGTCACCTCCTTTTCCTTCACGTACCCAGAAATGTGTCAAGAAAATTCACTCCATGATTTTTTTATTTTTTTTCAGGGACAGAAGTGAAACTGCCTGAAGCTGCAGCTGCCTGAATTGTCCCTCTTGCCCCTTCTGACAATGGGTGAGGCATTTGCCCTTTCTTCCAGCCATAAGTGTCCTCCAGAATGTAGAAATCCTGGAGGCTTCTGAAATAAATGGAATACATAGTTCTTCATGCTCTCTTTACACCCCTGGCAAAGAAATTTGCTGCAAAACATACCCCCACACAGAGTTCTAGTGAAGTCAGCTTCCTGGAGATCAAAGCAAGGGCAGCAGCTTGGGAACTGCCCACATCCAACGGGGAGTCAACCATCAGGGAGACAGCGTGCCTCCAGGCACAGATACAGCACAGCAAGGAACACATTAGCTTTTTGAGCAGGTTATTGCCTTTCTGCAAGCAACCTCCCCAAGCAGAAATCTACCCATAAAAACATTTTTCCTTCCTCCACCATTGAGAATTTTGTCACGCTTTGTATGGAAATGTCCTTCCCAGTGCTGAAATCACTTGTGGGTGGACAGTTCAGGTGGTTAATTCCTCGGGTGTGGGCACACACGCAATGCCAGAAGTGGCACAGTTGTATTCACCTGGTCTTCTGAAACATGAGCTTACCACTTGAAGAATGATAAACCCTTTCCTCACCCTCCTGCATCCCTACTGTTGTGTTCTCACAGCCTGCTTTATACCTGAACACCTTGAATAGTGAGTGAGGTACTTCTAAAAAAGGTTTAAAGAGGTCAGATTGAGAGCTGTTACAAAAGGATCATGAAATGTTTGAGTGAAGGTGTAATTACCCATACTTACAGAGTGTGTGTGTGTGTGTGTCTTAGCAGATTCCGACACAGCTTTAATAAATAAAACATTAATATAAACTTCAGACAAGTACAGAGCCCTCTGGACATCCTAATTTTTCAAGATGCATTCACTAACAAAAAGAGAACCTAAATAACTTAGTCTGGCTTCATCTGACAGGGAAATTTTCAATGTCGTGGAAAGAACTGTCAACTGATTAGAAATTTTTGCTGTAACTTAGAGCTCTAGTTCTGAAATTATAAAAATAAAAAATGAAATAGTTAAAAAAGTAAGTTGTTACTTTGGAAGAGGTCATCCCAAAATATTTTGGGGTTTGGGGGGTTTTTTCCCTTCTTTTTAGGGCCCTGGGGTTGAAGCTCTACCAAAGCAATCAAGGTAATTCAAGAAAAAAGTCAATTTTACTTGTCCTTACCCATATTTTCTTCACCAAAAAACGTTTGGAAGGCATTTTTTCCCCCTCCCAACCAGGAAGATACTGACTGTTCCCTGTAAACATTTTATGATACAGATGAAGTACCTGTAATACCACACACAACTGTAATCGCAATAACGCCCAGCTTGGAGCCAGATCCAGGCTTCTGTTTTGCTGAGGTCAGCAGTAGATTGAAGGCTTTAAAATACATTTTACTGTTTTGCAGATACAAAACCAAAATAAGAGACTTTTGTCCCTAAACTAAGCTATGAAATCCCACTTTTAAGATGAGACGGTGACACAAGGAGACAACTGGCAGAGCAGACAAGAAATATGAGAAGAAGACACACAATAATGGAGATCAAAAGTACACACACAGTTAGTTAGTATCAAAGGTTTGTTTGGTTTTTAAACAAGCCACAAGTCAGTGCTTGTTTGTGTTATTCGTATTTGTTATTTCTACTGCAGCAATGCCCAGAAGTCACATCCAGACATCCCACGCTCAGTCCCTGCTTTTAAATCTTGATGCAATCACACTGACTATCTTCATGGATGAAAAGGAGATCACTCCAAATTTTCCCTCATCTAAATCATGCCCATAAATAATAAGCCACACACTTGGCAAAACTCACCCAATTCAGATTGTATCAACACAAGGCAAGCTTTCTGTTAAGTCTTCAGGGGCAGCCACTTCAGCACAACCACCTTGAATTTTGGATAAAACAGACCCAAACTGCAGCACAAGACTGATGCACCAATGAAGACACATCAACATTCTCCAATGAAAACAAGTGAAATCTTATGGTAACTGAACATATATAGGGTCAAAAATGAGTCTAATGATAATTTTCAATAGAGTGAATAAAGCATGCCTTGATTTTAAAAGTATTTCACTAGACTAGCAACCCTTTCCCTTTGCCAACTCCAGATCAAACACAAATCAGGCCAGAACAGCAGGCTCTGGACAACCCCCTCCACAGACCAGAGTGCAGCAGTGAATCATCCCCGTTCCCAGAATTAACAGGATTTGCCTCTGCAGAGTCAGACCAGCTCATTCTGGGAGACTGGCTGCAGTCAGTTCGTGCTGTTCACAGGCACACCATCGTTCACATTTAACTATGAATGGAAGAGCTGTTTCGCTTCAAGAAGCAAAATTAATTTACAACACTAATAATACTTTCACTCCCAGATCCCTTAAAAGAAAACAAAAGGCCTAATACAAGCCCCCAGAAAATTACCAAAGCCCAATTTCCAGGCTTGGGTTCCTTGGCACAGTTCAGACATTTTGATTTGTGTACGCAATGACGCGAGTCAGAATGTCACAGTTTTTTAAAGCAATCTCCCTAATATATTTGGCAGTTCTTATGGGTCTGGTAACTGTAATAAAAACAGCAGGTTGGATTTGCCAGGGTAAACTGCAGTCAGAGGTGACCTTCAGACAACTTTTAAGCTGTGTGATCCTCTGGGGGATGGATTTTAGGATCAATTGTAGGACACCCAGAAAATCAAAAGCTCTGGATTGTGAGAATCAAGATGCACCACTGTGTCACAAGTGGGAGCTCTCTCACAGGCCCAAAGGCTCAGAGTATTCCCCTCCCTTCTCCCCAGTATTGCCACAAATTTGTTTATCCATGTGCTAGTCAGGGATCGGGTTCTGACTGGGAAGTCAAAACAGAAATTTAAAGATTCTGCCCCACTATATTTAGGATTTCTTCTTAAACTGCTGCATTTTGTTCACAACAAACTTTATTTCTTTGCAGGGTCTTGGAAGGCCAGAGTTCAATTTAGGAAAACAGAAAAGCTTCCTTTAAGAAAAAAAAAATGGAATAAACAGCTGAGGATAGAATGGAATAAAATCAGGCACAAAGGGTAAAACCTGAGTCAACTTTACATTGTGTTGAATTACCAAATAGCCAATTCTCCTTTTTGGGTGCTGACTGATGGCTCCATTGCCAACCCATTCCAGAAAAAGATGAGCCTGTGTTTTCTCAAGATTTGCAGGCCCTCAGAGGTTGTCTGAGGTTAGCTGTCCTCATTCAGCCCCAATTCCAAGCAGAGAACCCACACCCGCAGACGAGCTGCGCTACAGGAGCAGCTCCGTCGGTGTCCAGAGCGGTTCTGAAGTGCAACAGCCCAAAAAGGAATTGTGCCAACTCGCACACATCAAGAGCCAAGTCCTGGGCTCCAGCAAAACGACAAACATTGTTTAAAAACATGTTTGCCGAAGGCCTTGTTGGTGAACGGGTCACTTGGCAAAACTGTGAACACAAGGCATGCTGTGCAGCTGCCTAAAAGCTCAGCTCTCCCGTGTGCCCGAGCAAAACCGGGATCCAGGAGAAATCGGTGGCTTACAAAGGATGCCCAACAGGACTTCTCTAATGATGCTGCTCCGTGGCCTTGCTGCCAGCAAAAGCTGCCGGGAAATGGCTCTGATTTCTGTAACTGGTGTAAAACTCTCAAGCCTGCGTAGGAGAGCTTTTCTCTTATATGCTCTTTGTTCTTTTCTCATCCTCTTTGAAAATGCCATGCTGAACTCCTCCATCCCTCTAATGCACATTCTCCCACTTCCTCGACTTTTTCCTTTAGGATATGTAGACAGCAGTGACGGTGATGCTGAAAGCTTTCTCCTGGCAAGGAGACCTGGAAAGGCACAACTTTCTGGATGGAGAGATCTCTGACTGGCATAAAAGTAAATTTTGTGGATTAGAGAATCTAAAGCTTCCCTTTAGTCACTTGAAAAAAAAAATCTAACATTAGGATACTATTTCCATCTCCAACTTAACACACAAGGTTGAGTTCAGATGCAATCACATGGGAAAAGAGGTGGATGAGAGTCAGCAGTACCAATAAAACAACTACTTCTTGGGTTTGTTAGCTTCCAAACCCAGAAACTGTCTAGCTTGCCTATGCACCAAGGCTGGAATCAGACAGTATTGGTTTCCCAGATTTAGAAGAGTGATTAACTGCATTTTCACCTCTGTACCAAACACTTTTCCCTGTATTTAAATCGCTATCATCTGAAGTTGAAATACTGGCGGGAAATCAAACTCATGCATGTAATTATCCAGAAAAAAAAGAAAATCCACCAGAATGCCACAGAATTGAAAGGATGACTTGTTTGGGCTACTTATTTGGGCCCATCACCTCTTCGAAATCTACCCTTCACGAGATACTCAACCAAAGCTATATGAAGGTACCAAGAGAAATTCTACTGATTCCAGGAACTGGGCCTTGGCTGCAAACCAGAAAGTACGTAGGCATAAATGCAAATTCAAGCAACGTTATGGCGATCCTCTAAAGCTGTGACTCAACTGCAATCTTAGTTTGCTAACTCCCTTATGAGATTCCCTCTTTCTTCTGTATGACACCCTTGCACATTAAAGAAAAAATACTGTGAAGTTACAGGCTGTAAGTGTACCAAAATATCACTGCTTATGGAGCACTAAAAATGTGTTTTCATTTTACAGACAGCAGCAAATGCAGCCTAACTGCAACCTCCATGCTGTTACTGGCAAGAGAAAATCTTATTGTTGATGTTTTTTTTAATTGCATCATTCTCGAGGTACTGCCTGCTCATTTGCTTCAAGGGCTGAACTTTTGTCATTTATCAGCTGGTAGAATCTTCGCTGCAGAATCTTCGCTAACACACAAATCCCTTGGGATACCCCACCACTAAATAAAACAAAAATGGCTAGCTAGAAAGAGAGTGCCATTATGCATGTGTGCATTTGTATCTATACAAATGTGTATGTGTTAATTGGGCTGCAGAGCACAGTTTTGTGCTGGCTGCATAAAAAGCTTGTCCATAACATTCCTTGGACAAAATGAGGTCTCCGACCATCAGAGTTCTCAGAGAGCAGCATACTATTAGCCATGATACCTTTACAGATTTAGTAGCATAACTGAATATTAATATTTAAACATGTGCGTGTCTCTTTAGGTATTTTATGCAAAACTGAGAAAATTCTCCTTTGTTTTCAGCTTTTTTTTAACTTTACTGCATGAGCGACACATGCATTAGAATACAAATGGCTACAGGGATTTTTCTGGAATGCTTCTATTTGAGGCTCTGTATTCTCCCCTGGAGGTGTTGCTGTTTACATCACGATCTACTTGACATCACAAAATGATTTTAAGGGGAAAAAACCCAACCAAACAAAAAAATCCTTCTGAAATCTGATGCTTTCTTGCGATTCCCGACCAGGCCACAGAAAAACTGCATGAAACGAAGAAGTAAAGATAAAAGTGAGGGACAGCTTTTACAGATTGTTCTGCAGGTGGTGGGTATGTGTGTAGAATGACATGAAGACAGAAACCATTAACCCCCTTGCTGTTGGAGCTGAGCAAGAAGGCACAGAGAAAGCTGAGCTGCACAAAAAGACCTTGCTCTGGCAAATTTTCTGTACACACACCTTGCAAGGATCAAGACTCTGCTGAGGTGGCAGCTGCTGCCAGGCCGGTGTCCCCTGGTTGATGTTGGACCACCCTGATTCATGCTGGGCTTCTCTTTTCAGTGGAAGATGAGGAAATTGATGTGTCAGGTTTTGACACCAAAACATTTTTATTCACAGAATGATGAACACACTTGAAATGAACTGAGAAGTGTTTTTGCTTCTCAGATTTACTAATTTCAGAGTAATTCCCCTTGTTTCTAAAGTTTCATATCACACTGTGTTCTTGTTTTTCATTTAGAATCTTATGTCATTTAAACATTCTTAATTTCATTGTGATTTACTGCGTACCTTTGTACAACTGGATAAAATTGAAAACTGCAGTCTATTTTATTTTAAAAGAGTTGACTTCACCACTGTGAATACCCGCAGGAGCAGAAGGACTGAAGACAGTTTGCAAAGATGGAGTATTACACTGTGACCTCTTCTTGACAGTGATAAAACTGAGGTTTGAATTCTGTACCATCTGGCAGAGCTTGTGACCTGGAGACACATGGCATCCCCAAGGCTTGTCTGGGTTTCAGCAGCCTTGCTTTTCTTAATAAAAGACAACGTATCACACCATTAGGTCAGAATCCTTCTTAGAGCTTCCAGTACTGCAAGTTCTGCTTTTAAGGGGCAAGATCCACAGGAACCATGCTGATAACACCACAGAACTGCATCTCTAAGTGATCAGAGACTGATGTTTCAGGGAGAGGGTCATGCAGGAGTACAAGGAGAAGCCATGCAATATGGGACACAGCTTCTTGCAGTCACAAGTGCCTTCAGGAAGGGTCTAGAGCACAAGTCTTAGGAGGAGTGGCTTAGGGAGCTGGAGTTGTTTAGCCTGGAGAAAAGAAGGCTCAGGGGGTACCTCATTGCTCTCTACAACTACCTGAAAGGAGGTTTTAACAAAGGAGGGGTCAGTCTCCTCTCCCAGGTAGCAAGTGATAGAATGAAAAGGAAATGGTCTCAAGTTGTGTCAGGGAAGGTTTAGATTGGATGCCAGGAAAAATTTCTTCACCAAAAGGGTTTCCGAGCATTGGAATAGGCTGCCAAAGAGTGGTTGAGTCACCATTCCTGGAAGTATTTAAAAGATGTGAAGATGTGATGCTTAAGGACTTGGTTTAGTGGTGGACTTGGCAGTGCTGGGTTAACAGCTGGACTCCATGACCTTAAGAGTTTTTTTCCAGGATAACTGATTCTATGACTCTATGATTCTATAACTCATTTGTTCTTCAAACACACAGAGATAGAAAAAATATTGTTTCAATCTCTTGGCCTTGAACACTTCCAGGGATGGGGCGCTTACAGAATCAGAGAATCAGTTAGGTTGGAAAAGATCTCTGAGATCATCAAGTCCAACCTATGACCTAACACCACTGTGTTCCATCAACCTAAAAGCCTTATTAACCCTGATCCAGGCACACGCCCCCTACAGTGATCACAGCAGATTTCAGGGATGCTGTTCCAGCTGGAATGACAGTGCACCGGTTTAGCAAGGAGAACTTTTATTGCTTATGGTGATGAGTGAGGGGGCAAAGACAGGGATAGTCATAGGAGGTGGGGAAAGATGAATCTGGAATGATTTGCTGAAATATACAGGACCTTGCTGGATGTTTGCTGATAAACACAGCACACTTCACAAGGAAATACTGAAGAGGCAAAGCTGTCTGACAGCATTGAGCATCTGCTTCTTGCAGTGGCCAAGCCCATCGCAATGTGCAGCTCCGGACAAAGCTTTGCAGGGAACGGCAGGTCTGTCAGTAGCATCCACTGTAACTATAAGGGTTAACTGTAGCTGGACGACAGGAAAAAGCAGCAGCATTTTACAGTCACACCTAATTCCCCATTTTGGGCAGCCTCCCCATTTTCTCTCTGAATTATCAGACTTTATGATTATTAGAGACATTAATAAGAGCCTTTTCCACTCCCCACTTTGCCTGATCTTTCTAATTAAGAACACTGAACAAATATATCTGAGAAACAGCCCAGCAGCAGCAAGCAGCCTTGGTTCACTGCATGCAGTGAACGCTCTGCTCTCCCACGGATAACGGGAAGCTACAATCAGTGACTCAGCATTAGCCCACTAACTGCTCACCAGGGAATCCAAGACAACCCCTCCAAGAATTCCTGCCTAGTTCTGTGCACAGAGGGATCAGACAGCAAAAAATGCTCCTTGAAACAATTCCCTACCTCTGATAAACACACACCTCCCATCAACGAACGATTACACAGCCCCGTCAAGCTTTGCCTCGTGATCCACAGCTCCGGACACATCCAGGCTGCAGCCAATACTGAAATTTGGGGGGTTTTGTGTAACAGCTGTGCTCTGTGCAAGGCAGACATGGCATTTCATTAAGCACAGGGTAATAGCTTGATTCCCTTAGGGACTTGCTGCTGGAAAACAGAACATCTCCTTTCATAAATAGGCAAGGTCACCATGCTTGTTTTGGATTTGATGCTGAGATAATTGAGTATCTGTTCATTACACATTGCATATTAATGCACTAATTCATCTGCATGTAAAACTAATTTTACTAGACCTGAGGAAAGCAGCCTCCTATCAATGCCTATTCAGCTACAGAATGCAGTCAAAGAACTTTGATTTATGCTCAAACTATTTCCTGTATTTTACTTTCCATGCTGGATTCAGAAGTTGAAAAATTCCAAGAAACCAACTGTTGAAAAGCACAAACTAAACTATTTTGCCCGTTCACACTCTATCACCCTTTTGTAAATCACAGCTGCCCTTCTATTTTACAGGAGTCATCTTCCAGCATATTCACATGTACACACAGTGAACCAGACAGGTCACAAGTGTGACACCTCAGTGCTTAAACCCTGTAGATGTAACGATAAAAGCCACACAAATATCACAGAGATTTATGAAGAAGGACCAAAATTCTAAGCAAGTTCTTTCAAAATATTTCTAAGTACTACCAAAAATCAGGAGTCCCCAGAGGACCTTACCTGAAGAACCTAGTCATTATGCAACTAATTCTAACCAATCTGTTCCACTTTGATCTTACTTCATCTAAAACACTCATTTTATGTTTTTGTTTAGAATATTTAGAAGTTGGCAACCTGTTTTTCTCTGTTCCTTCGCTTCCTGGAATAGTTGCTTTCTGGATGTGCAAAGAAGAAAATCCAAAGGACAACAGTAGGTCCAAGCTAAATGCAAAAGAAGGAAGTGTTACTTGCAAAGTGAATGTGTCATGGCTCAGTAGAGAAGATTACATAGGGTAAGATATGAAAGAAGAAATAAAGTATTTTCTCCTAAACCCAGAAACAAACACTGTTCTGTATTAAATCCAGTAGTTTGTGGGGGAAAGGAATAATTATGCACTAGAGTTTAGAAATTATAAAGGTGCACATAAACAGCACACATAAATAACAGAAAGAATTTTATTCTGAATTTTCCTGTGATTACTCCAAAATATCTCATCAGAGATTATGATCAGAAATTTCAAATGCGAATGTTGTCTGAAGATATGGAACAAAGTTTTGCTGCAATTTATTTGTTATATACCTCAGAAATTGCCCAAACAGAGGATGCAAACCTCAACTGTAAATGAAAGAGCAGTCCGTAGATTGTGATCAACTGGAAAAGATCTGTAAAAATGTTAAGAATAATGTTTCCTGCCCTCCTCATCTGTCATTAAATTAATAACTAGTGGAATTAACAGTTTCATTTCTAGAAAAAAAAAATCTCCAAGGCTGTCAACATTTGTACATAGCACACACCTTCAAGGAGTAAGGTTTCTGCCTTAGGCAAAGATTTTTGAGTAATTTTAAAATGACCAGCATCAAAAAGACACCTTCCTTGAGAGGACCTGGATGACTTGTGAGAGTTTTTTCTTCCCAAGGCTGCAGCAGCCTAACTTAGAGTCCTTTTGTTCATTTGAAACACGTTGGAGCAGGCTACCGAAGGTTCAAGGAGAGGTTATCAGGTCCTGTTTGCTGTTGGCACGTCTAAAACTGCTGACATATGCTAGGAAGAAAAATGGGTACATCTAATACAGCTGCAACAATAAAACAGCTCCTAGGGAACCCCACCTAAAGCTAACACCACCTCCAAGCTGGGCTGGCCAACTGAAGAGATAAGCCAGTAGTATTTATGTATAAAATACAAACAGAGCTTACAGAAGTCTTGATAAATACCTAGGTTTATGATTTCCTCAGTGTTTTAAAACACAAGAGGCAAAAACACGCGCAAAACACACCACATTTGGGATTTTGTTGGTTGACGATGAAAACCATTACCCACAGTGATGAACGCTGAGGGTGGACTTGGCAGTGTGAGGTTAAGGGCTGGACTCAAAGACTTTGAGGGTCTTTTCCAACCTGAATCATTCTATGACAGACTTGCAAAAGGCAACCAATGGGATTGTTTTCTTTTGTATCACTCACAAATTTTCCTGAATATGAAAACAATCTACTCTCTGTTAAAAACACACCAAAACCAAACAAACTCTGTTCTTGAACATACATAAGATTTTTCTAGCTTAATGCCTCAAAATATTAAAAGGAAAAAAGCACGTTTTCTGCCAGACCTACTTCTCTCAAAGTCACCTATTTTACCTCTAACTTCTGTAGGGGAGGATTCTTCCAGTCAAGTCTTGTCCAAACTTTTAGACCAGTACTCTATAAAGATATGTTGATATTTCTCAGATTAATTCCAAGTAATTCCTTGCCTGCTACGGCCAGATCTGTCCCCTCCTCTCATTTCACATCAGCTATGTACAAATTCACACTAGCATTAAGCATGAGCTTGAACTCTGGCATTTATCAGAGCTGCAGGAGTCTGAGCAAGTTCACAACCTCATCACTGGCTTAAGATCCTCAAGAGAATCTTGAGGGCCTCAGGCCAAGTCAGTCTCTCCTTACAAATTTTTACATTAAATACAGCAAAGGGCTTTGACATCCTTCTTGCTACTACAGATGTGGATTTCCTCACTGGGATGGCAAACTAAGCAGGATCAAGCCACATGGGTAGAGGTCATGCAAAAAGGGAAGTAAAAGGATTACATCATTACAGTGCAAAATGCTGTGGCACCTATCAGAATCAGACAGACACAGATTTGTTCATGTACAGTTCTTCTGGCTGTCTTAGACACAGCAAAAATACACAGCTGTTACAGCAGAAGTCAGCCTTTTGTTCTTCATGAATTGAGTAAAACAGAAGCCCTTTGCTTCACCCAGCTAAACGGCTTTCAGATTAGATTCCAGAATAAACCATATGAACTTACCTTACATTTCAACATGTTGGCCACTCTCTCTTGCATTGACTGTCCAGCCTTTGGCCTGACAAGAATATAAACTGCTTTCACTTCAGGGCTGGAGCGCAGAAGTTTTTCCACCAGTACTTTGCCCATGAAACCTGTAGCTCCTGTGATAAGTACGGTCTTTCCATTGTAATAAGCTGAGACTGAAGACATGGTGCTTTCTTGTTCTGTCCCCTCCTGCAGCAGGTACCTGAGAAGATGCAGAAATAAAGCTTTAAAGGCTTTTGGGATAACCTTTTTCAGTTACCTACGTCAACTCAAATTAGTTCAGTCAATGGCAATTTAAAAAATGATTTTTTAAAAAAGTCTTTATTGCAAAAATAAACCACAAAAATCTGAGAAGCTTAAAAAAAATCAAGCTCAGCCTTATCCTCCATATGACACCACAGCTGCACACAGAGGTCAAACACAGCTCGTGCTGTCCAAGGCTCCCAGCAGGAGATGCTCACTGCAGCGCTGAACAGTGTTTATCTGCTACTGTCAAGTGGCAGCCGTGAAGATATGCAGCTATCCATACAAGAAAGGAGAAAGAGATTTCCTCACAAACACTGCTGTGTTTTCCACTTCAATTCCACTGTGCCTACGGCATTCCTTGTCAGCCATCACTCATTGACGTGCTCAGTCTTTTCCTGTTGCCTTGGCTTGGAATAACACCATGAAGAAAGCTCTTCTTCATGAAAGATACAGTGCAATCACCTTGCTCTGCAGAACTGCAGTACCACGTGCAGGTCACCACCCTTTATGAGCTGTTATGGCCAGAATTCATCCCAGTTCACTCTAAGGAGTGTAGATGTGACAGGCTCCCTCTGGAGAGTTTAAGTTGTCTGAACTCCCCTTTGGGGACCCACTGACACGACCAGGCTCCCACATGACGTGTCCCAGTTCAGTATTTTAATGAGATGCAATGGTTTCAGGCCTGAATGTCCCCAGCCATCCTGATTCAAACTCTTTAAGTTGATTAAATGCCAACAAGGCTTGGACTGAATCCTCTTAGAAAAGCCCCTCTTCCCCTATTAACCTAACGGAAGCAAAAAGCTATCTCTGAAGTGGGGCAGACCACAGCAAGCACAAAACACACACTGCAAGGGAAAGGCTCATGAAAAACACCAGTAAATGTTTTGAAAAAAGCCTACTGAACTTGAAACAAAAAGCAGCAAGAATAGTATAATGCTGTCAATCACATATTCAAGAACCAGAACAATGATCTTCAAGTATCCCAGAAAAACTTCTCTTCCACCAGCAGAAGCTTCAGAGACACAAAGCAAACCTAACAAAATATTACTCTTCTTTCCCAGTACTGCCTGGGACCACAGTACTCAGCAACAAACAAATGAAAATCCCCAAATTTCTTTATCCATGACAAATCATCAGGTGCAGAATCCAGTTCAGAAAGTGGGTCAAGCAGAATAACTTCTCAGGGATGCTATTTTACAAACTAATAGCTGTGGGTATTCTGGCTCAGTGAATTTGGTTATTAGCCTACTTTCAGATATCATCCAGATTATAATTTAGATGAATGCAGAAGGCTCATCTAGGCCTATTAAAAACCTGCTCTTATTAAAGAGCTGGCCACTTGGGAAGTTAAACCAACAGGTTAAACTACTGGATAATTAACTTATTTATAACAAAATGTCACATCTCGTTCTCGTTCGGAAAAACTGACTCATATCGCATGACAGGAACTTGCAGAGCCTGGAAGTGGGTGAAAGGTGTGTAGGGCCAGAAGAAGGCAGTAGTTTAGCCAGATGGAGACAAAAGACCTCAGAAATTTGGCATGACACACCCTGCAATGCAGAAAAATGAAGGAGAGAAGGCCTTAGTCACTAGAGGCCATACAAATCCCACTGAACAAGAGGAAACAAAAAGATAAAATATAAGGACCACTTCCAGTCCCTGGACACTTGGCTTGAATTTACATTCAGAAGATTGTATCTGCACAAACAATGGTACATTTATAGAGTACTCTGCACCACAAACTTGGAGACTACCAGAGGAGTGACTCTCCTTCCCACACTTCAGGAGTGGAGAGCAGTTCCAACCTGCATCACCAGGCACTACTGCTTTGCTTTATAGTTGTAGACTACTGCACAAATAACGGTGAAAGGCTTCCACGTGTGGACAACAATTTATTATGTTGTTTCATTTGAGTTCCCTGCTTCACTTATCTAAAAAGGGCTTCATTTGTTTTGGCCAGATGTTCAATGCCTGCTAGAATAGTAAAATAAATAATAAATAAATCACACTACTTTGAAGTGTCCCTATAATTAACCACGCAGCCACGTTTCATTAAGTATTTCTGACAAGGACTACGTGCACATAACTGACAGTTCTTCTCCATCTAGTCTGAGACCATTTTGAATGTTTGATTCCAAAAAAACCCAAAAATTTCATCTTCCAAGCCATTCTGGTATGATGAAAATGGAAGTACCAAACACAGCCACTGAAAAAAACAAACTTCCAAGGCAATCTGCTGTTACTCTCGATTACTGGTTTAACCTCCTAGGGTTAAAAGGGAAGAAAAATCACATCTTTTCTATTTTCCATAATAAAGCAGTCCAAGTTAGGCAGCCTAGAGTTACTAGGGCCAACTTCAGAGCTGGATCCAGTTGCTCAGGACCTCATCTACAAGAAAAAGCCACAAAGAATGAGATGGTGTTTGCCTGTTATGGGATCAGATTTGTGTCTCTTTGCAGTACATTTATTCTTCTATTTCCTAAGAGAGCTTCAGAAGAAAATACAAAAATCTGATGCCGTGCTAATTACCAGGAAAGAAAATCTGTGGATTTGTTTAATGCACACAAACAAATCCATGTTTTGAGATCATGACACAAAAGCTGGAATGCTGCAATTTGGTATGTACAGACAGACCCCTGAATCTCCACTGTTCAAGCAAATTTAAAGAGGCTTTTATTACATTCCAAGTTCAAAGGCAGATTCCAGTTTATATTCAGGATTTCCTTTCAACTTAGTCTTGATTTTTTATTTTGTAGAACTATCTTTGTTTTTTCAAATATTTTTGAGAGTGTTACTGATTTTTCTCTGTTTTTATTGATTTTGCTTGGCCTTTGTAAAGAGATTACTGAAGAACGTACGGAGACTTTAAGGAACCAGAGGATTTCTGAGGTCAAAGGGTGTGACCCAAGTAATGCCTGCTGACCTGACCCTTTGGAGGTCTACTTCAATCAGAGAGAACGACACGCATGCATTTTGGCTTTTTACACTCAAATTGTTTCCTGCAGAAGGTTATACTTGGCCTTTCATTTTAAGGAATAGATAGTCAATAGTGAGCGCTGACTATTTTCCAGTCAATTAAACTACAAGGGATTAAGTGCCTGGTAGGACTATTTGAACTATGGCCAGAAGCTGCAGTGAGCTGACCCTTAGTGAGGTAAAGAAGGATAAACACTATTTCATAGGCTGAGGTTCCTGGCTCTTCCAAATCTGACTGAAGATGAGAAAGCCACTGACTTGTGGAGAAAAGCCCACGCAAGGGCTTCCTGAAGCCCAATTCAAGTGAGCAATTACAGGCCACTCAGATGTTTTGGGCATTAATCGAAGCAGGAAAGCAATCACTGATGCCACCTGAATTTCTGAGCGCAGCATCTTAGCAGCAGCACAAATCTCTCCGATGCTGACTCATCTCCAGCCAGAGCATGAAAAAGCCATGAGCCACGAATCCCACTGAGCCACTCTGCAGGCACAAGTGCACAAGCTGCTCTGAGGGTACTGCTGCCTCTCACAGTCGCCTCTGGATCAAACAGAAAGGACGAGCTACAGCGCTGCATTGCAAACAAAGCCGTGATCTTGTGCCAAAAGACAAGCAAAGGGGAAAGGTGGGAATCCTAATCCCACCAACCTAATACTTCCCTCCTGCAAAAGAAAAGCATCGTATCCTCTCAGCAGAGTAGTACAAGAGAAGTTCCCCCTGCTGAGAGCAGGTACGACTGAGCTGATATTTAACAGAACGACTGCTCCACTGTCCTCATCTTTCACATACTTCGGTGATGCCCAATCTGCATCCAGACTGCAATGGTGTAATGCAGAGACTCTGGCTGCTATCAGAGTCAGAGTGGTGGGAAGGGAAATGTGGAGCTGAACCTCACCGACTGCTGCCACTGCCACTGCCACTGCTCACAGCAGCTCCATGGCTGCAGGGGGTCAAGGAGGGACAGCAAAAGGGAGGATGAGCAGTGAAGGTGGACTGGAAGAGGTGAGTATTTCAGTATGGTTTGGATCACTGCCCTACTCAACCAGGACAGCAGCCATTTCAGAAGCTTATCTATTGAGATATTTGTCTTTTCAACTCAACAGCATAAAATGAAAAAAAAAAAACCCACTGTTTTGTGCAAGAGCAAAGGACCATATGCCTGTAAATGTACATCTAGATTCAAAAATGGTCTCTCTGGCATCTCCTTGTACTTAGACTGGTTTTGCGATTTTTCTTATACAACTTTATGCAGAGATATAATTTCCATTAACAAGAGGGTCAGCCTGTTCAAGTGAGTCTTTCGGACATCATATTAAATGTAATGAACCGGCTTCAACCAAAATTACGCGTAATGACAAGCAATAGTTTTTGAAACAAAGCTACAGACAGCAAGAGTCCTGTAAGACAAAATAATTCTTGGCCACTTTCTGAAAATAAATTTTTAATCTCGGGTGAAAATATCCAATCATACGTAAGACAGTTTTGTTTAATCAGGATTCTGGAAGAGTTATAATTAACCTGGAACATGCAGAGAAAGAAAAATTCTTCTGTTGCTTCAGAGAATTTGTATAGCTGAGGTCAGAAAAAGCAGTATAAAGTGGTCACAGACTATTTCTGTCTCATCAATTTATTTCTTCAGTCTATTAATTATTTTATGAGTTTTAAATGGACTGAACATTGGGGATGTCTCAACAATACATCTTCATATAATTATTTTCTCTTTTACATTTTGTCCCAGGATGTACTACAGAGACTCTCCAAAGCAGGCAAGTAATTATAATACATAAAAGCAATTATTTCTAATACGTGTTTTTTGCCTGAAAGCATTTATTGCTAGTTTAATCATCAGAAAATGAATACACACCATGCATGACGTAAATAGCTGAAATTGTGACTTGATTTACATCATACTGACTTAACTCCTGGTTCCTCAGCAACACCAGGAGAAGGTCACTCAGCTCCTTTGATTTCATTTTCTGGGCCAAACTTGCAACCAGGGAAGTTCCACTGCAATGACCAACGTTTCAACTGGGATTAACGTGAATTAGCTTAGACTTGAGCCTTTGGCTTTAAAATACTTTCTGCATTTTCAGTAATAAGCAACAGTGAATCAGAGCAGAAAATGGCTGTAGTTCAACACTGCACACCATTTGTGACAGCAGCACAGCTGACACAAACAAGCAGAAAGTACCAGCAAGGAGGCACTGAAGTTACATAATGTATTTCTAAAGGTCTTTAGGCACAGAAAGATTTGTGTAGCCCATGAAGCCAGGGAGATTTTACTGATGACAGAAAATGAAGCAAAGAGGATGATAAAATGGCTGTTCTACGGAAAAAATTAAGTTCCTTACAGTTTGTTGAACTTGCACAGTTATTTAACATCACCTAAGAGCAACAACAAAGATAAACCTCCCCTCGTTCAGCTACAGAATTAAAAGGAAGGTCATAATCCACCCTTTGTACAGGCACTATAGAAGCTAATGCAGCATAAAGAAATAAAATCCTGCGATTCAAAGATGGGCACATTTACAGCCAGACTGAACTCCTGATGATAATCCTCTTTGCGAAAGAGATTTTGCTCCAAGCAATTTACACCAAGTATAAATGTTGTTGTTAGAAGCCTGAAGGTTACATCACTTTTCTCCAGCTAATACATTTCAAATCATTTTTTGTTTGCCAACAGTAGCAATGCAAATCTGTAACAGCATCCCCAAGTAGCAACACGCAAGGAGAAACTCATTGCTCCCGGAAACCCTTCATGCCTTGAAAATCCACACCAGTTTTGCAATCCATTTTAATTTATAGCAGTTAAATCTAAAGAGACAGGGAAGTGTGACAGCATAATTAAGAGCTGGAGACAACGAGCAGCGTGCACAGCTGGATCCTGCAAACTGCTGAACACTACATGACAGGTGGACAGACACGGAAACCTCTGGGAATTGCGGCTGCTGGGCCAAAGACCTGCCCCCAGGACAGATGTGGGCAAAAGCTGGAATTTCCACACTGCTTAAGCATGCCCTACACTCTCCTGAGCAGTACAAACTGCTTGGCCACCATGAAGGACTAGAGAAGAAAGAAGGAAGCAGAAAGGCCACTGATGCGACACAACCCAGGAGGAGCCTCTTGATTTTTTAATGAAACCTGTTAGCCTCACTCAGTCTCACTCTGTTCTCTCCAAAATTAAGGAAAACAAGCCTGTAAATATTTTAGTGTTGAGATGAGGCAATGGTGCTGAGGACATACCTACGTGTGTCATGTGGGATTTTAAAGAACAAGTATTCCTCAGTAGCTCAAATATCAACGTATTCTACCTCAACCCTATTTAATTATCCACTTGGTAAGAACAGCAGCTACCAGAGACTTCAAACGTGCAGCTTCTGCAGGCTCCTTTTGCAGCACACAGTCCAGCATCTGTACCTCTGAGCAGGTTACAGGATCAAAGCATAGATCAGGACTAGAAGGGAGTTTTTGCTTTACCTCAGAGTAATTAAATGCAGATGCCTGGTCATCCTTTTAAGACTCCTCTTGGTCTTAAAAGCTCTTCTGCAGGCAATCCTTCCCCTTCTTATTCCCCCAATTCACTCTTCACAGACGTTTTCCCCTTGCTCTTTCTCCAGTGATCTGGACCAACAGTCCTCTCCCAAAACCCT
Source organism: Struthidea cinerea (assembly GCA_013397865.1). Lineage (NCBI taxonomy): Eukaryota > Metazoa > Chordata > Aves > Passeriformes > Corcoracidae > Struthidea > Struthidea cinerea. The sequence continues at coordinate 802,150 of VZTI01004492.1, forward strand.
AAATCAACATCCCTGCCATACCCACTGCACACCAATCACTCTGCACCTCAGCACTGCAGAAGGGAGGTCTCAGTGAAGTCAAGAGTTAACTCTCTGAGCTAACAGGCTTGTCTGGCACATTTATTTTATTTTAGACATCTCAGTTGATAACTTCTCATTGGCCCCCAGCAGCTAATGTATTAACAAAGATTTTCTGTCCTTTTCCACTACTCATCCTTGTCCCCCATCAAAAATAGTGGCACCAGCTTTTATGACATTTGTGATTATTTCTTCCCCTGAAACGGTTATCAAGCATTGGAAAAGGCTTCCCAGGGAAGTGGTGGAGTCACCAACCCTGAAGTTATTTAAAGATGTGTAGATGTGGGACTTGGGGATATGGTTAAGTGGTGGACTTGACAGAGTTAGAAGCTAGAACAGTTAAGAGTTAGAATCATAGAATGGCTTGGGTTGGGACCTTAAGGATCATCTCATTCCAACCTTCTGCCATGGGCAGGGACACCTTCCACTAGAACAGGATGCTCAGAGTCCCATCCAGCCTGACCTTGAACACTTTCAGGGATGGGGCAGCCACAGCTTCTCTGGGCAACCTGTGCCAGAGCCTCAGCACCCTCACAGCACCCTATCTTTCTAATATCCCATCTAAATCTACTCTCTATCAGCCTAAGGCCATTTCCCCTTGTCCTGTCACTATCTGCCCATGTGAAAAGTCCCTCTCCAGGCTTCTTGTAGGCCCCCTTCACTAGAAAGCGGCTTTAAGGTCACTCCAGAGCCTTCCCTTCTCCAGGCTGAACAATCCCAATTCTCTCAGCCTTTCCTCACAGCAGAGCTGCTCCATCCCTCTGCTTCCCTTGGTGCCTGCTCTGGACTGGCTCCAGCAGCTCCACGTCCTTCCTCTCCTGGGATCCCAGTGCTGGATGCAGCTCTGCAGGGGGGGCTCAGCAGAGTGGGGCAGAGGGGCAGAATCCCCCCCTTCCCTCCCCTGCTGCCCACGCTGGGGGCTCGGCCCAGCACAGAGGTGGGGTCACTGCCCACTTGCACACTGCAGAGACACGCTGAGCTCTGTGGCCACCAACACCCTCCAGGTCTCTCTCCCTAGTGATCTTTAAGGTCTTTTTCAACCTAAATGATTCTCTCTCTGAGCCAGTTTAAGAATACTCGCATACAGTTTGAGGGTAACCAGTGGCTGACGTGTTTTGGTGGTTTTTTTCAAGCCCCACTTTTGGAACAGTCCAACTAGCACAGCTGCTCTGAAGGACAGCAGCTGCAGGATTGCTACCTCCCCAGCAATTTCCACATTCCAGCACTCATGGAAGACTATCCCAATAGTGGCCCCAAAAAGGACTGGGTAACTAAAAACTGCCTACACTTCTGTAACAAATGGAAATGAAGTGGTGATTGTTGACAGCAGCAATGCAAATACTTCTGCAATTACAGCAACCACATTATTCACAAAGGCACTGTCATGACATGAAGAAGAATGGTCTTCACTCAATATTGAGAGTCAACAGCAATATTGATCCAAGTAAATCAATATCGCTGATGATTATTTAGTAAGTAAATCTATGCCATGGAATGATGGAGAGACTGCCTTCCTTTTTTCTACTGCCACTCCACCCAGTGCTCCTGGTCAGGGAAATAGCACAACGCTCCAAAGTCTTAATGAAATCAAATGAAACTGAATTTCTACGTTTTCATAAGAAAACCTAAAAAAACCACCTTGCAACAAAAGAAACTGAGGACAATGTACAGGAACACAAAGTGATGACCCCCTAATGAACACGCTTTTAAAAAACCAAACAATTATCTAAGTCATGCTACCTTTCTATTTTTAAAACTTTTTTTCCACAACTATGTCCAGTGGAAGATGTAAATATAAAATACAATCCTGTGCAGATTTATCACTATAAATGCATACTTGTGTTTGTATTAAGCTTCAAAACAAATGCAAAATAATTAATAATTGGCTGAATAACACAAGCTGAAAGAAAGCAAGACAGCTGTAGGGATTCAAACATACAAACATGTATTTACCATTCCCAGTTTCTGATGACCACAGAGTCCCCCATTCAGTCTGTCTGGATTTCCCAGAGCATAAAGGCTTTCACTGGAGACTCTTCTTTAGGAATACGTGTGTATTTGTGCCGTACATGCATGGAAAACTGGCTTTATGTTGTAGACAGAAAAATCTGCCAAATGCTTTTTTCCTTGAGTCTCATCCATTTTTGTATCATCACAAGACCATGATGGCAGTGGCCACAGAATACCTCACACTGTGAACTTTTACAAGCTGTAACAGGGCAAATATCCCTTTTCCTCTCTCCCTCCATAACATCTAAATTTGTTCACACCTTCCTTATAAGACAGAGGAAACCACTTATCACCTGAGAAGCTCTTGACATGTTGTGAGGGAAATGTCTTGATGAGTTCAGATAATACAGTAGCTGTGGTGACTGCACTAAGAAGTTTAGCAGTACTTTGACAGCAAGCTGAAATGAAATTTCACACTTTAGATCTCAGATCTAACAGAGTGGACAAAATTACCTTCTGTGTTCAGACACAGATTTAAGGTCAACTAAGTAACTGTAATTATTTTTCTTTCCAACAGGAAGCCAAGCTCAGCAGTCTGAGTAGTTTTCTATTGGGGTTTTATCAAGAAGTGCAGTCTAGAACTCTACTCTTGTCTTGGTTGGAGCTGAAAGACAAAAATGCTTGAAATATTTCCCACCAGGAAGAGTCTTAAAAGGATGACCAAATGAATGTGAGAGTCTGTACTATTAATTTAATAGCAAAGCATACATACAGATATATATTTTCAAACCCAAGGATTTAAGATACCCACAGGCTGGGTTTTTTAATTGAAACCTGAAAGAGAACATTATCAATGGAAAGACCACAGCTTTGCCTTTTCCCTCATCATTGACTCAATCCTCAGGCTAAATACAAACAAAAAGCTTTTTTTTTTTTTTTTTTTTTTTTTTTTTCCCT
>VZTI01004492.1:805140-816997 GCA_013397865.1 Struthidea cinerea
TTTTTTTTTTTTTTTTTTCATTTTCCCTACATGTCCTTAACTTTCAGGCTGAGAGCACTTCATGGCACCTGGCAAAGTTGTTCTGTCCAGAGCAGGATAAAATCCTTCAGGAGCAGGGAAGAAGCGTGACCAAAGCCTGTTTAATTCCAGGAAGTCCACAGGGAATTTTACACTGGCTATTGCATACTGCTAGCTGGCTTATTCTGCAGCAAGCTGGGAAATCAGCACCTGTGACCAGATTTCCAGTAATTCCCTGCATCCTGTTTAGTTGAAGACAATTCTGGCACTACTGGAGTCAGAACCATGACACACTGACAGATTTGCTGTTGGAGTCCTTGGCACTGAGATAACAAGGCAGCACAAGGTGCAGGGACTAGGGCAGCTCCAGCAGCAGACCTGAGGCAGGTCCAGCCTGGTTGCTGCCCTGTCATGACTCTCATTGTGCAGATGTGATGGACTGACAAACACCTCGTTCCCCCTCTGGAAAAGCAAGAAACCACAGTGAGGAGAATCTGGGAGGCTGCTTCCTCCTACAAGGATCCATAGGTGGAGCGTTGGGAAGGGGCAAGGGAGACACTGGTACGGGGCTTGTGGGCTTCTGGAGAGAAGGTGAGGAAAAGGCAGAAGCAAAAAATTAAACTTTATATGTACAACGTAGAAAAATTATAAAGTGTACAAGTTCTTAAGATATGAGCCAGCAAGACAGAAGGCACTTCCCAGATTCCGCGTGTTTCCACCTCCCATTTCACCTCACCGTTCTGGGCAGACTTTTCCCACTGCTTTGTCTGACCGCCCCTGTCTGGATGCATTCCCAACCTCTTTAATCCTTGATCTAGTGCTTCTAGCAAGAGAAACATGGAGTTACATCCACAGGTGATCCCCTGCTGCTCCTCCTGAGGATGTGGGATAGCCCAGGGACAGGGAATGAAAGCTTAAGAGGTGACGTGCTCAGTGAGACTACTGGTTTTGCCTTGGCCCCTTCCAACAGGAAATGTTATCCTAAGAGTCTGCAGTTTTCTTTTTCCTTGGGATCTCAAGCCCAGGAGGCAGGCCTTCTTCTTTGGAAATTCTGACAGGGAATACAGAAGCAGCCCAGCTAATCCAGAACCTTCAGTGGCCATATGAAAGCAAGCCAGGTATTAATGCAAAGCTCCAAGGTGGCTGCTAGGACTTCCAGAGTAAAAACAGAGTAAAGCACTGTTTGATCAAAGCGGAAAACTGAAGGAAACCCACTGAGCACGGACGGGGTGAACATGTCTTGGATGCTGTGACTGCAACATGTACCTTTGTAAGAAAACATAAGAGAGCAGCAAAGAGGAGAGTTTGTAGGACTCTGCGATTAGTATCTGCGTCAGTGCGTTTGTGGAGGACTTTACATTCAGCTTGTACCAGGAGGCACCTCACAGTGAACTGAGAGTGCCAGTCCAAGAGATCTCCTCGCTGTGCTACGCCCAGAATTACTCACAGCAGCTTCAAACTGCAAGTAGTTCTGAGATCTCTAAACACACGGAGCCAAATTACCCCTGGGAGATATCCTGGCGATCTGCAACACCGATGAAGTGAAAACTGAACTCTTCCAGAAAACAGTTTCCTCAACACCAAGACCAACAGATGAAAGAAACGAAACACCACCTCTAAGGGTCTCTCCTCCCATGCTTTGGAAAATTCATCCTTCTCATGGGATTTGCCCATTGGCGTGCTGTGGATAGCTAGCAACACAGCCTGCTAACACGGGTGCTGATCAAAGCAGGCTTTGGTCAAGCAGGACATAGCTCCCTAGGAAATGGGAAATGGACCCAGAGCATCTCATTTCACGGCAGCTGACAGCCACTGCCATAATATTTTGTACAGATTTTAAAGGTGCAGTTTGCAAGAAGGTATCAAAAAACCACAGAAGTAGTGGTGTTATTGGCACTTAATCATGTATTAAACATTTCTTTTTCTACCCCCATCATCTCTTCCCTTATTTGAAACTCGGTTACAAGTAAGCAGAACTCATTCTATTGCGAAAATTTGCACAAAATCTTTCACCAGTACCACAGCAATGTTTATCCCTCCCTCGTGCTGCTTAAAATGTTTTTAATGCAGTACTGTATTTGTTCAGTCCTTGTTTTATACACCTTAATTAATGATAGCTGATATAGCCCAGATGTAAACATGTATTTTATTATTCCCATTATCAGGAACAAGGCCATTCAAGGGGCTGGTAATGAATTAGAGTGAATGATGCAGTGCCAACCAAACACCTTCCTGGTCTTTTTGAGAGTTGTGTTTAATTCCTTGAGATTGTTTAGGTCACACTACAACAGGGATCAGAAGCAACTTCCATTTCACGAGCCAAAGAGCACAACTGCAAGACCATATATGCTGTAAGAGGCATTGATTTCATCAAAGTCGTTGTTACAGTATTACAATTTCATCATTATCGAGTGCATATGTTAATTTTAAAACGTATTTTGCTGCTGTTGTTGTTTTGGTTCTTGGTGGGTTTTGGTTTGCTGTTTGATTTTTTTCTGCCATGCAGTTACTCCTCTCACTCCCGAGCAAAATGACAAAACTGTGGAGAGAAACTGATAATAAGATGTGGAAGAAGCCAAACTAGAAGATCAAAATGATATCCTTCCAAATTACATGTACTCACAAACTGCAAGGAAAATATACCCCTAAAATCTCCTCGGTTTCTGTGGAAGACAGGCAGCACAGCCTGCAGATTCTTCTGCCCTAAGTCCTCCAAGAAACACAAACATTTACTCTTCAGATAAAGGGAAAAAAGCAGGAAGAGAAAACTAAAGAGAATTCCCTGGAGTTAGTGAAAGCTGCATTAAGGAACTTTCCTCTCCACATCAGCAGCTCTGAATAATGAGGCAGCAGAGAGCTTTGCAGCACTGGGAGCCTTTGAAACACACTTCTCCAGAAAGAAGAGACAATAAAATGTCAATAGAAAATGCCTCTTGGCTGGCACACACTGGCACAGTGAAAACTGTTCCTCCTTTTGCATATACAGGGACCGATTTTTTTCTTCCCCTCTTCTCCAACATCTAGAAGACAAGCTGATGAGAAATGACAAGGCACATTTACAAAAGTTCAAAAAAATCCAGCACTGAATAAAACATAAGTGCAGCATCAGAAAAGGATGGTCAGACTGTACCAATGTCATCTAATACATTCTGTGCGCACTGACACTCAAGCAGGGAATGGAAAGACGAAATTCAGTGATGGTTTGGTTCTAAACATCTGAGAAAAGTCTGAATTAAGTTTAAAGTACTTGAATAATCCTGTTGTAATCAGTGCCAGATTCAAGTTAGTGTATGTTTTCCTTAATCACACACTTCCTTCTCAACCTTAAGAAGCTCTGCATTCAAAATTTCCATGTTCCTATAGAGAAAAAAGTTTTTAAATTACTTTTTAATTTATCTAACAATATCTTAGTTATCTGATAAAGAAAAATACCCACAAAGTTTGCAATGCTGGCTCACCCACCCCTCTATCTAATTGTAGCATGATCTGTAAAATAAAGAATAAATAAAATAAAATAAAGAAATCCTTCTTATTTCTAGGGAATCCCACACAGTCCTCTTGAAGTCAACTCAGTTTAAATTTTGAATTAATTTTAAACCTGAAAATGAGGTATGTGTGCTGACTTCACAGGCCTCAGGAAGCCCAATCCCGTGGAACAATCCAATGTCAATCCCTGCAGCCTGTTAGTGGTAGTGCCTCTGGATGGACTACATGTGCCCTGAGAACACACAGGACCACAAGAAGTCAGTATATTAGCATAGCTTCATGGAGCACAGAGAGGTACAGAAATAGATATGCCTCCTAATTATTTTCTTTTTTAAGCCTTTTCCATTCTTGTAGGGACACGAAACTGCTATGTGCCAAAGTGAAGGTATTTAGGACCCACCTAAAAGGAAGGATTTATTCATACCATTTGAGAAAAAATAACTTCTTACTCAATTTTTGTTAATAATTTTTTATTTTATTTTTCCACGAAATGATGCTGTCTTTAACTTTTGTATGACTTCACGATCTTGGAGACAAAGCCCACAGTCTGAAGATAGAAATAGAAAGCAAATGTTACTAGTTCTGAAGCACTACCAAGACGTTTTGGTGCTTTTCGCTCCATCACACTAAGACACGCAAAGCAGGCACATTCTATCTTAAAGCTCTCTGTTTTGTGTATTTTAAAGTTCGATATTCAGAACAAGCCACATATCTCTCTCTCTTAATTAATTTGCACCAAGCAGAAATACAAAAGATCTGCATCTTAAGCCAGGTCTCTTAGCTCCCTGGACCTCTGCAATCACAGGATCAGTCTGTCCTCAGCCCAAACCCTGGAGATGCTGTGAAAACAAACATCAAGTGACTTGGTGTAGCAACTAAACTTTTACAAATCCCTGCTTCTCTGAACAGCAGCCAAAAGGCACAAGGTTCTCTTGCTGGTGTCACCAAGTGAATTATTGTCCACATTCTTCAGGCACATATTATTCACCTCCAAGCCTTGTGACATTTGTTGGCTATCCCTCACCTTGGATTTCTTCCTGCTCATCTTCGGTCCAGATAAGAGTCCTATAAGGAAGGGCTGATGTGAGGTACACGCAGATTGCCAGGCTGGAAAGCGGCTGCCAAAATACACAGCTCAATTGGGCAGGGACATAATAAGTAGCATGTAGCCCCACCACACTTGCCACAAGAAAGAAGTCTTGTTATTAACAGCCAAAACATACACTGACCTTGCCAAAGAGTAGTCTTTGAGGCAGGATACGTCGTGCAATACAGAGATATTTAGTAAAATTAGCACACGGTTTAGGGCTCCCACTCAACTACACCTCTTAGGAAAGTAGAAGATGTTAGTACATGGTAGCAGCAACAATATTTTTTTCTACAGTTTAATAGCGTGAAACAACTTCTCTGTTGTTGTGAGAGCAAAGAAAAACAAAGCAGGAGAGGTGTTTCACTCTGCTCAGAATTTCAGTTCTTGAAATCTCTGTAGCACAAAATGCTATTTTAGGAAAAACATATTTTTCCCCCCACTGGCAGTGCAAAACAGCCTGAAACTCAGCATATTTGGCTTCCTGAAAATTTTTCCTGGCTGAGTACTCACAGCCTACAGAGATTCTCTGTTAAAATTGTTGCCAAGTCTCTTTCTTGACCCCTTTCCAACAGGATGAAAAGAGAAAAAAGGTGGCAGTCAGAGAAACAGTAGAACCCAAGGATGCCTGTTTTATCAGAAGGGTGTTTGAAACCACAATAAATAGTGCACCAAGGTGGCCTTAATTTGGACTGGAAGCCAGTGTAGGTTTTGGGAGATTGCCACCACATCCGTCGTAGCTTTTGCCACCACATCCCTCCTCTCTGATCTTGTACTGAACGCACGCCAAGAAACCTGGATTTTAACAACTGAATGGCAGAGATGTCTGGCAAGAGAGGTAGTCCTTAATAACCAGAAGGGAAAAAAATCATGCCTGGGATCCAGTGTGAGCCTTTTGACAGAAGGAAGTTTAAGCATAGATACAGGAGGGAGATGGTAGGTGATTTGTGCTGGGAGAAAAAAGTCTTGTTCAGATGATTCTTACTTGGGAATTATTTCATCTAGTTGAAATCTTCTAGAAACACAGAGGATGAACTGGTTGTTGTCAAGACATACAAGTTGAGGGGCTGAAGAATAAATGCAATACAGTGATCTTGTGCACCCCAGCTACAAAAATATAAAGAGATAAAGTCTAAGAAGATTGGATGATCTGTTTCTTACAAATTAAACTCAGGCTTTTCTGCAGATTTTCAAACCCTTCAGAAAACTTCAGGGTCCAAATTCAGGTTAGAAAGTCATAGTGCTTAGTAGGCCAGGAAGAACATAACGTAAGTATTTCATAGAACAAGCAGATCATCTTAGAAACAGTGACAGAAGATGAAAGCTATTATCTAGTGATCTAGAAGTCAAATGGTGAACTCAAGGGCAAGTAGAAGAGTAACACCTTTGCACTGCCAGGCTTCCCAGCTGGCTGTGAGATGTCAGGCTTGCCAGGTGCCAAACACTCCATAAAAGCCTTTAGCAGCACTAATCACTGTACAGAACAGCGCAGACCACAGGTGATACTGAAATTCTTAGATCACCTTTACACTACAGTAAAGTTTTCTTATAGCAGGTTGATTCTTCCAGATTTACACCAACTGTAGTTTAACTCCGAGACAGAGGCTGGGCCAATTAATTTACTAAATGTGTACATTCATTAGCCTTAATTTCACCACTCTTCAGGTCTGACAGCAAGCCTAAGATAATCAATGCAGTGTATTCACAGGATGATGTAAAATCATCCCAATCCTCTGCTGCTCTCTTTTATGAAACTCAAAATGCACTGTGCCTAAACACAGACTTTGGCAGCAGCTTTAAGGTTTTCCAGAAATTCTTACCTTTAGCAACTCAGGCCATATTTTTCCTGTCCCTTTACATGTGCAGGAAGAAATCTTGTGGGATCATGTTGTGAATTAAACAAATACACCGGACTGGTTTACGATGTGGCTTGAGAAAGAGTTGTGTCAGCACTGCTGAGGGTGTTGTGAAGCAGCAGTGGGATGAGAAGCAGGGGCAGGAAAGAGCAAGAATTTGCTGGTCCTGTATCACTGCCAAAGCTTTCCCACAGTGAAACACTGGCCTCTCAGCAAGAACATTTTATCTACCTTTTTTCAGCAAGTACTCCAGTTTTACTATTTAACAATCCAAACAGTTACAGCAACTTTGCCCAGGACTTGCATGATGCCTCAAATAATGTCAGATTATCTCTCCATCTCCTTGTGGATATTTTGTCAATACTCTACTAATTCTCCTTCAAAGACTTTCTTTTCTTTCCCCTTATTTATAGAATCATAACGTTGTTTATAATGGAAAAGACCTTTAAGTCTAACTTGTAGTTTTGTCTTCCAAACAGGGAAACTTACGGTAGGAACAGAACCTCTGTGGCCACAAAGCAAGAAGGAATAAAAGAAATTCCTGAGAGCCACCATCAGCCTTAATCCATTGCTTCTATGAGAGAGTCACAGCCTGTAGTGGAGAAATGAGGACTGAGGATCACTTAAAAGGGAGAATCTCAGCCCAACATTGAAGAGAAGGTCTAATATCACTTACAGGGCAAGGATTTAGGAACATGACTCACCTGAAAAAATCAGCTATTACCAAAGTTGCAAGCAGTTCGTTTGGTCCAGAAAGTCAGCCAAACTCTGAGATAACGTGGGAACATTTATTAAGTAGTGTGGGGATCAGCTAGCTCCTCCTTTCTGTTTGCCATGAGGGAGGTACTGTAAGGTTTGCAGTAGAAGCCATTAGGTATTAGGAAATAAAACGCTCTAAGGACACATGCACTCACAGCACACCATGAAACACACAAAAAGAATTGCAACAGCTACAGATGAGTTGACACTGTAGCCCAGGTGAGCTTTTCGTTTGACAGCTACTTCTAGAAGACGTACCCTGCTCTTTCCACAATGGGTTTAGCATTTTTCATTTTCAGTTGAATTGAAAGGTAAGTCACTTTATCACAGAACAGCTCAGGTTTTAGCCTGTGAGAGCAGAACTACTGTGCACACAACATAATCTATTAAGACAATTTGACACTGCTTTCCTAATGCCTAGGAAAAACAGCCCCTTTATTCCAGAGTTTATTATATCTTTGTTTTCACTGAAATAGCCTAATATCATGCTTTCATGTTCTTCTCCACATATCAGAGCAAACAGATCTCAGGCTGTCTTTCCTGTGCCCTATTACAGAGCAAAATCATTCAGTTCAGCAAGAAAGCAGAAGAAACACAGGACAAAAATAAAACTTCCTTTCTCTCCCCATAGAGAACACATTTATCTCAGCTGTATCCAACATATTTTTTGGAACAGCATTGTAAAGTCCAAGTGAAAATATGTATGTTTTACTCATGCAACTTGCCCTCCCACTTACAAAGGACAATATTGACACAGTCAAGATAGACAAGAAGAGTTTGCTGCTGTTACTGTAAGGACCTTAAACCACAATCCTAAGCAAACAGACTGAGCAGCTTCTAACCTCCTACTGAAACCAGCCTCCCTTAACTCCCAGGACATTGCTGTAGGGAGGCAGGTGGGAGAGAAGGGCATGAAACACCTTGAAAAGAAAGCTCAGTGATCTCCACCCTGTGTCTCCCGTCTGTTGGCATCAGCGCAGGGAAATCTCCTCGCTCCAAGACCCAGGAAAGGGCCCTTGTTTCCAACGAGGTTTCCGAGATCTGCTGGAATGCTGAACCACCTGAACACAGCTGTGAATCGCGGGACCAGCCCCGAGCTGCCTGCGCTTTATTATTCCGTACCCACTGTAACTTCCATGTCCCTTGCAGGAGTCACTTTAGCCCACAGGCTAAAAACTAGTCCAGTAACTGATCAAACTAGTCAAGTTTGATTATCTTTGTAGCATGACACCTCGAATGAGCTAATTGTGGTTTTTTTCCCTGTTATTGTGACTCCTAGGGCAGCTGTTTCAGAGACTCTCAATGAAGAGAGAAATTTCTGTGAGCTCCTCTGGAGGCCTTTTCTCCCTAAAAAATTACATGAAGAGCATCCCAATTAAATCCTATTCCACGTGAATAAGTACCTCTTTCACAGAAGTATTTGTTGCAGAATAACAGCTGACGGCTGTTGTACAGCCAATGGATGAAGCACACCTGCTGATCTGGAGCTCGTCATGGCAAAGCTGAATTAAACATGAACTCTATAAAGGGTTGCATAAATGTCCTGCTTTTCTCTCTTATTATAAAACATACTTGTCATCTCAATAAGCTTCCATAAATGATGTATTTTACTTTCCCTTTTCTACCTAGAACCCACATGTGTAATGGTTTTCTTTTGAGAGCACATACCACCTTCCTCCATTTCTTACACACACAACATGAAAGCATTCCCCCTTGTCACAACCTACAATCCATTATCACCATCAGCTGTGCCTCTTGACAGGCTGTATGTATCTCCCAGCAGAGACACTCTCCTGCAAACTCCTGGCATGTGCTGTGACCTCCACTGTGCCAGAGCTCTCTGGATGAGAGCAGGAGGTGCATCAATACCACTCACCAGGGCAAAATGCTTGGTCAGTGACCTCAGCTCACAGTGATCAATGAAGACAACTCTGAATTGCCATTCCCAGGACTCATTCAAAGTGGTGAGGGAAGACAAAATGTCAAGTTGGTCTTTAAAAAAAAAACCCCTTACCATCCTTTTGAAAACCCAAACTTTTCATAACCCTCCATCTCAGCACAGAAATTAGAATTTATTTTCTTTTATTCCTGTCCAACATAAAGATAAATGCTGAAGTTAGGAGAATTCCCTGAGGGAAGGAAACACCAAGTTTTAAATCAGCTCTAGTTATTCCTCCTCCTCATTTCTTCTCAATCAGTGCTTGCTATGCCTTCTACTATTAAACTGTTCCTCATGTATCTTTCCCAGTCAAATCTTTTTGTTTAGGCTGTTCTTTAAAAACTCTCTCTGGTTTGCTGACTGTTATCAGAGCGAGATGAGGCACGGAATTACAGCCCCCCCTCACAGGGAAGCATCACAACGCCTTTGCCTAAACACATGAAACTTTATTGGGTTCATCTCCATTTCACGTTCCAGCAGCTTGGAGGCTTCTCCTGCCCATTTAGCACAGAGCAGCACCTGCCTTTTTCTCAGCCCTCCTCCTTATCACCATCATGCCACAAACACAGACTTCAAAGAAATTAAGGGTTCACAGAGGGTAATAAAATGGAGTGCCTGTGTAGAAAGTAAAAACTGTTTTAGGTTGCTCATAAAATCCACTGCTCACTCCGTCAGTGGGGCATCACCAGTTAGAGAGGCTGGAGAATCCTAGGGCAGGACATGCTCCAGGCACTGCACTCTCCTGGCATAGCACAATCACAGAAGGAAAAGTAGTCAGAAATGCAAAGAGAGATTAAGGTAAAAGTCTTCACCTTGGAAGTAAAAAAAAAAACCCAAAAACAACCAACCAAACCTTCACAAGCTTTTTAAAACCACGCTTTTTTTGTTTCAGGTTTCCTGCAACCTAAAGGTCAAATGAAACTCTCAATTTTTCAAGCTGCTTTAGATCAACTCCACATGGAAGTGTCTCTATTTAAAATACAGTATTAAAAACTCCATATTTTTATACAGTATGTGAAAGCACTCGAAATAGGTCCTCTTTTTCTAACTATCACTCTTTTGTTTTTTCTCAATTTTGCCTTCTCCTTCCCTTTGCTTATGTACTGTGGTAAATCACATTATACTGTATCATACTACAGTATAATGAAACCTTTGAAAAAATCTGATGAAGTAACAGCTGGTTTTGCCCAGTTTGAGGGGAATAAGTCATTACTTGCAAAAATGCCAAACACTGATGCATGGGATGTGAGAAAACCAGGGTTTCATCAGGTAGTTCTTATTTTTCTTGCGAAATTACCTAAGTTCTGATGTCCATTCACAGGTATTTGGATAGAAATGGTAACTTCAGTAGAGGAAATTCTCTTAACTTCTGCTACATCCGTGTAGAAAATAAAAATTTGCAAGTCTGTGCTCAAGACCTCTCAGGTGCCTGTGTCTCACAGAGGAATCAGAGGGAGCAAAGTGGTACCCCTGGCACAGGAAGATGGAGTGTGGCACTGGATGGGAAGCATCCAAGGGGCCTGAATGAAATTGCTGATGTCACTGGAAGTAAACAATCTGGTATTTTGGGAATGCCGTGGAGACTGAGAACAAACCCATGGATCATAAAAGGCAAATGTCAAGACCATCTTCAGGATGGGCAAGAAGAAAGAAATTTCCAGAGGTGGAAGATGAACCATTCCGTATTTCTGTAATTTTGTGTTTCGTATTACTCTGACTGTAACCACATTTCATAGCATTTTTCCTTTGAAAAAGACAAGAAAGAAGAAAACAAACACATAAAAGGGGAAAGGGGAGCTGAAGCTTAGTTTCTTTGCTGGGCTGGCATTCAGTTTTGTTTGCTCTAAATGGTATGCTGGCCTCTGGCACAAATCCCCAAATACAGGCCTTAAAAACAGCCTTCATTAGCACTAATGAAGATAAAAAAAAAAATAAATCAAAACTCAATACAAATCATCCTGTAGCTTAGGCAAAAGCAACTTAGATGTTACAGACACACAAATACGGCTAATTTTTCCATGTAGCTAATTTTTCCAAGCTAAATAAAGAACTCTATCCAGAAAGAAATAAAAGTACTTACAAAACCACTGAGTTTCATGGAGTTATGCAATTTCTTTACAGTGTTTTTTTTTTAGTGTACTAATCAAACACCTAGATTCTGAGTATGACAATTCCTGGTTTTGAACAATAGATTACCATGGAGCCCAATAATTATTTTGGCCAGAAAGGCCTTCCTGAAATGTCTCAGTCTCCTGCCTCAACCTGCTCCCCAGAAAACAATTCCTTTTCATCAAGGGAACACTGCCCGCTTAATGACAACCAAAACCAAGTATTTTTATCTTTCCAGCATTGGGAAAGCCTCCAAATAGCCACTGAATGACTAAAACCAGGGAGTGTCCGAGCAGGGAGACTGATTCAGAAAAAAAGGCTTTGTCTCTGCTCTCTGGAAGCCACAGCCTGGGAGCTGGCTGTTCTATTCCTTTCACTCTGGGAGCAGATTTTCCCATCTTTCTGAAGTGTGGTTTTATCAGAATGAAAACCCCAAAAGTAATCTTACTACTCCAGTGACACTTCCGTGAAGGTTTCTGTGGGAAGCCGGGATGAGCAGCGGCTCTTTCCCATGCACAGCCAAGTGCATTTCCTTCTGGCTGCTGCTGTCACTCAAGGTCAGTAACGGGGACAGCCCAAAACACAAAAAAAAAAAAAAAAAAA
>VZTI01004492.1:817053-828762 GCA_013397865.1 Struthidea cinerea
AAAAACAATGGAAAGAGATTCAGACTCTCCTTGTTGGATACGCCTCTCTCTGCCCACTGAAAATATGAGGAGCAAGAAGTATTTGGCCCTTAACTCGGAGGTCTCATATACAAGAGCAGAGTGATTATGTAATACTACTTCACTGTTACTGACACTAGCCTCAAAAGGGCCAAAAAGTGAAAAGGAAAGAGTACACAAAGTAAGAAATAAATCAGCACCTAGAGCAGAGAAATGATTAGAGATGAATGAGAGTTTCAAACACATACCATATAAATAAAAGACTATGTTTAATTGAAGATACTCTGGTGTGTCAACAAAACAAAAGCAAAAAGGTATTGGCCAGCAAATTGGTTTTTGAGAGGGCGCTCTGAAAAATTCTTTAAGGGAAAATATTTTCCTGACCACCAAAAGATAAACAAAAATAAATTTTGTCTTTGTTTTGTGAAATATTTATTACTTGTCTTGATCATTCTGTCTTTCCATCACACTTGTGCTGCTCTGGGCTTTTTTCTCCTTATCTGCAGATCTCTTTCCCTCTCCCCTGAGTGCTTCTTCCCTTAGCTCTGAAATATTTCACTTTTAAAATAAATATAGAGGAACTGCTGCTTCCCTAGAGCATTCCCAGAGGCAGCTGTAAAGAACTTTCAAGGCAATGCTGCTTCCTGGGTCATCTGCCTGACCTGGCCTTTTTTTACTTTTCTTCATGAAATCAAACCAGAAAACATGCAATATTTAAAAGCCCTGTAAAGTGGGAAATCTGCGTAGCTAAAACTCAGAATTCTTGGATTCTCTGTAAAAGACTGCAGAGAAATGGTACCGTCATACAGCTGCCTGAGTAGCTATGGTAGATTTGAATTAATTTACTTTAAAATGTACGAAATGCGTCTTTGCTGCTAAGAACATTATTTCATATCACCCTGCAGCTTTTGATTTTCACCCTCTGACTTTCCCACATAAAAGCACAGTTAAGAAATAAGGGAGGGTATGTCCATCTACTTTCAGAACTGTTAAAGGTGCAAGACAGCTGGCAGTATTTATTACAATATGCACTATAATAATTAATTTAACTTCACGATAGGGCTTTTAGTTCAAGAATGGCCTCTGGTAGACTAGACTCAACAACAATACATCCAACAACAACTGGACTCTATTTCTAGTCATTGCACTCTTTCTGGACAACCTTCCACAAAGTCAAATCCAAAAAAGCTTAATGATTTTTACTAACTTCTCCTGCCTTTTATTCTTTTCTAATCCAAGACATACATAGCAGTTTCCAGATCACTGCATCATTGTAAGGTAGAGAAATAGTGTTGTGTTTAATTTAGATTGCTTAATCTAATAAAAGAATAAGGAATCTGATCAAAGGAGACAGTTAGAAATCACATGGGGGAAAAAAGGAGCAGAAAAGATCCGCTCAGGTGGATTTCATTCTTCTATAGTGTTCATTCAATGCCTAGTAATTCAGGCTGGAATGTGGATGCACCTGGGCTTGGATGCATTCCCTCTGACATAACAGCAAAAATGTAAGGCAAGAAACTTCTAGCAAACCATACGTAAAACAATTTTAGTTGCTGCCCAGCTATGAGAAAAACCTTGTTCTTAGCTGCTCAAATAGAGAAACTGAAAACAGCGGTTGGAGTTGCTGAAGATGCTGAGCAATTGTTGAGTAAAGTTGTCACGGCAATTAATAAAAATCAGACTGCATCCTGCAGGCTGGAGCTGTGGCAGGGGTTATCAGGGAAAGGTTCTTCCCCCAGAGGGTGGAGGGGCACTGGACAGGCTTCCCAGGGAATGGGAACAGCCCCAAGGCTGCCAGAGCTCCAGGAACGCTCTCAGGGATGCACAGGGTGGGATTGTTGGGGTGTCTGTGCAGAGCCAGGAGTTGGACTGGATGGTCCTTGTGGGCCCCTTCCAACTCCGGATATTCTACAATTCTATGGTTCTAAGGAGGGATTCCAGAGAAAACTGAAGGAGGAACAAATCTGGAATGAGAAGCAGAGGACAAGGCATTGTAAACCGAGCAGACAGTTTAACACACCAGCTGTGTCCTCCAGGGAACTTGTGAACAAAGTGTGCAGAAGGCCACATGGCAAGAGGAGAGGAAAAGAGACGGTGACTACGAGTGCACCCAGAGCTTGCTGAGGGCTAAAAGCAGCTCGTGGGTTAAGGGAGGACAAGTGAAGGCACTGACCTCTGAGGAGTCTTCAGAAAAAAAAAAGCATTTTTCTGTGCTTTCCTCTAGATTCTAGAAAATCTAGAGATTTTCTAATTGTACCAGAATGACCAGTTAAAGAGCCTGTCCTGCAAACTTAATAAGCTCAAAGGACATCATTAAGCACCCAGCTCCTAAACATGTTAGATCTCTTTGGAGGCAGAAAAATGGAACAGGGTGATAATATGACTCATGACTTTCCACTATTAGGTATGACAATTCTGTAGCTGTAGAGGCTGAGACTTGTGTAACCTTCTTCTTCCAACTCCAAAACTGAAACAACCAAAATTTCCAGTGCAGCTGCACACAGTGAACTGGTTTTCCATTCTTTCTCCAAAACCACAGTTAATTTAGAAAGGTAACAGTAGAAATCACTGTTAAAGTGCAACCTACACTTTATCATTATCATCTGAAACAGGACTTCCTCACCTGTCCTGGTTAACTAGGCACACTTAAAGCCATCCAAAAAAATCTCTTACCTCCAGCTTCTTGGCAGTTGCTACTCCGAGAGAGGTTGTGCACAGATTTCATCCATCTTAAGAGTGGTAAAAGAAAAATGTGTAAGTCTTAAAAATAATATTAAAGCACTGTGACACCAGAGTGATGTTTCCTTCAAATCCGTCACGCAGCATCAAATCTGTTCTTAGGCTGCCTCTCTCTTCAGTGAGGGATGATGGGATGAATTTGGCTGAGCATTGGGAAGGGAAGCTTCTGTACTGTGCAGAATTAAGCACTGATACTGCATTAAGGCCAGGGAGGGGCAGGAAGCATGGAAGGGTGAGGAACACAGGATGCATGCTGGGGAGACACATAACAGACAGAAAGTAAGAGCAGTTAACAGCATTCACCAGGAAACTCAAGAAGGTTGAAAAGCCTGACGTTCACTGTCAGTGAAGCTGCTCCGGAGGCACCAAACTCCACCCAGAGCTAAGCTCCAGGCAGGCCTAGAAACTCTTCTGAGTCAATCAGTCCAACTAATCCAAGCCTAGACTTACAGTTCTTCTAATTCACATGTCAGAAAGGCATCTAGTTAGAAATAAAATTGGCTGGATAACCACTGGCAGAACCTGTACAAGCCTCAGACTGTCTTCACATGTACTGAGGAACCAGGCTTTCTCTCTGTCACCAAGTATATACTAAAAATACTGGTTTTAATCTTTTGGCAATGCTAAGGGAACATTTTTTTCTTTAAGGCCAGGTTCGTTTATTGTTTTATATGGGAATAGTTAAGTAGGGAGCTCTTTGAAAAACCCGATACAATATAAATATTTAATCCTTAAGCAAATCCTTTGGACCTTGCTCCTCTGCTCTCAAGCTCAGCATCTACCAAAGGCAGCAACAGAAATTACAAAGTTCTGTGCTCACTCCTAAGAAAACAAAGGAACTCCTCCACAGGCCAGGTGTTTAGCAAGCACATTCAAAGAGAGCAATAGACAAGCACAACAGCAGAGGTTACACCCACACACCCTCGGGATGCGGGGGATGACAGCTGGAGTCGGAATTCACTGCAAGGGTTTGGGTGGCAGCAGCATGTTTCAAGCTAGTGAGGTATTGCCTTTACAACTACTTTCAGAGACAAAAGCAAGTCATCTTTTAAAGAAATACTTCAAATGTTGTTAAGCTTAAAAATTGACTTATTTCATAATAGCGCAATATTTATCATTTCAATTTCACTTGAGCAAATGTTCTCAATCTTTCATTGAAATTTTCTATTCCAAACATCACTACAAAGTAAAATACTCATTACTTCTTTAAAATAATCTTCTTGCTGTATCTTGAAAGAGATAGAAACAGGATAAAATCCTATGACAGGCCTGTCACTTTTAATTATTTCATAGTAGAGTGCTTTTTGTATTTCTAATTGATTAAATTAGAACAACAGTAAAGGTAACTTTAAGAAGTTTTCCATTCTCAAAATTATTGATTTCTCTGACATGAAAGCCAGAGCCATTAAACATGGTGATCTGGTTGTACTCTCCAATCAGAGGATCTTTCCAACTTGTTTATGCAAAGGAACATCTGTTCAGGGAGGGCAGCTTTCCAAATTTGCTCATCTGTCTGGCTGCCCTAACAGCTGCGTTGCCATCCATCACCTGCCACCAAAGCTGCAAATGACCAGGAAGTTCATGAGGGAAAATTGTTCTTATCTCACAGTTGCTCATGGACAATTCTCAACTGTAACTGCAAATATTAGCGATGCTTTCTTTCCCAGTTCCCTCCCGAGATTAACGGATGGTAAAATACACAAAACCCCAAAAATTCTGGCTCCAATGCAGACACTGGTGAAGGACTGCTCCTTCCAACAGAACCAAGGATTCAGGCCATATCTCCAAGACACCTGACCATCCTGTTACCATCAGAAACGCCTCCTCATTTTTTCACAACAGCCTGGAAAAAAAAGGCGTGGATTTGCCTGTTTTCAATTGCAACAGTCATCTAATTGGGAGAGGAATTGAAATCTTTGTTGCCCAAGACAGCTATGTGGTATGGAAGGCGTTACCTCCTCTTCATCAAGAGAAGGAGGTAACACCTTCATCTCCCCCCTTGGTCCAGGGGACAGTGGCCTTCCCTCCGTGCACGTCCTTGACTCTTCCTGTCAGAGGACACACTTGTTTTGCCGAGCACCAGCTGCGCTCTTCAGAAATCTGAGGTCACCAAAAACGACTGAATTGCTGCCATTCTCTGCAGTGGATCTCTGCGGCCCCTCCCAGAGCAGGATAAGGCAAGTCCCGTGTCACTGCATGGGAGTGACCATCGTGTTGATCATTGCGCCATTGGCCAGTTTTAAAATCCTGCACACAAATACAAATTAATTCAATCTGTCCCCTTGCTGCTGGCATTCCTGACTCCTCTGACTAGATACCTGTAACCTTCCTCCTTCTCTCCCAGCTATTAGGCTTTTTTTATCTGCTTCAGCTCAAAACGTGGTGGGGTGTGGAGCTGAAGTAGCAGGAAGCACCCAGGAGACCTGAGTGACTGCATAGCTAAGAAGGAAAGCACAAAGCTCTCTGGCAGTGAACAATGAATATTCCAAAGTATTTCTGGATTACAGGAAGAAAGGAACAAAGAGAGATAAAAACTGACCTTGCTTCTTCAACTGAATCAGCAGATTGCAGCTAGAGAGGAGGGGCATGTTTGTTTTCAAAACAATAAAATGCAACTACCATCCTTAATAGCATTCTTCACACAATGCTCTTCTGTCACACACAAAAACCAGATCCTTTGTTTTTACTAGTAAAAAACCAAAACACCAGTGTAAGAAAACAACAAACCAACACAAAAAACCAATCCCTTCTTCCCGTAACACAACAAAAATGCCCGAAGGCAATCCCAACATTGCCAGTGCTCTGAAGACATGATACACTCACCAAAGCCAAACAGATAGAGATGTGTTTACCAAACCCTTTCGATTTTAGCATCCAAACCACCAGCCAAGGGGAGAACATCCTGAAATGACCCTGAAGCAGCAGAGGACTGCAGGGATAACCTGGTCTAGCTGTGATCAAGCTGCTTCCAGCACCAGGAGCGCTAAAATCCACTCCAGACAGCGCTGCTCCTCAATTGGTTTTAACACTGCTCGTTTAAGCCATGTGCCAGCTGACACTTTGGATGTCCCTTTGAAGCTCTCAGCTCACACTGTGCCATGGCGCTGCCAGACCAAGGCGCAGCACAGCCGTGCCTTTAGCTAACACAACCTCTTGGCCCTCTTTTTTTCAACATCTCCATCCAACAGCAATCTCCTTGCACAAGGGAAAGGCAGCACCTCAGACAGCAAAATAATAGGCTTGGAGCAAACTGATCCTGCTGCTTGCCCCAAGTCAAGTGGAGCAGTGGATTTGAATGCTGGGGCAGTCATTTTGGATCTGCGTAAAGAAGAACCCCAGGGGCAAATAAACAGATGCGATTTGAAAGAGAGAACACAAATGTGAATATGTGCAATGTTCAGGGCTGCAAAAGACTTCAGAGCTGTGGGCAGTACCTTCCTATTTTGACCATTTTACATTTGGGGCAATGGGTCTTTGCAACAGGGAGACAGTTCCTCTTTCTCACCAGGAAGACTCTTAATTTTTAATTAGTCAAACCATATTTTGACTAGATGAAGCTGTTATAGGGTGAAGGTTTCAAATCAGAATTCATGCCTCTGCCTTTTCCTGTGCCTACCTGTTGATTGTAAGCATGGCCTATTCACCAGCAACAGCAAAGAGCAGAGTTCTGTAAGGACAGCTAAAAAACCCACTAAGACACACCAAAAAACCACCCCAAAACTTGTCAGATTCTGCCAGGAACTTGCCAAGCCAATAAGGGGGAGAGGGGCAGGGGTGTTTCCTCCTCTTTGCATTGTCAGAATAGATTTTGTCAGCAATTCAGAGAAAGTTTAAGTAACAGAACTTCTTTTTGCTTTGTCACAACTTTATTGGAATCAATGTTCGGATGAGGAAGAGTGTGAGACTACGGGAGTAAATTCTGCCTACCAGAAGTCTTTCCACATGGGGTACCATGGCAATGGGACAGCAATATAAGATTCTCCTGAGGAGAACAAATGCAGCTTGGTTAGCAGAAATGCAACCAGGAGAAAAGATCAAATCCATAGCATTAAAATTGTAAGAAATTGCCAAACAATTGAGTTTTACTCAGTGATGGTACTTAAAGGGTTTTGGAAAACCTGTCATTTCCTTTTTCAAAGTTTATGATATTTTTAGATAAATCTATTAGAATTTTGGTGATTTTCTCATAACAAAAAGAAAGGTAGAATGTTTCATTTCTGGAATATGTATCTCGGGGGAGTTTTCCTATCCTAAAGGCTGCATTCCAGTCGGCAGCAGTGTGAGCAGTGTTAGTGCGTTAAGCCTAAGATAATGTCTATTTACTGTATTATCAAGGGCACAGTGACAAGGGGCATAAAGCTTGTCATTACAGGTCAGCTCTCATCCTGAGGGCTCTCCCCAGCTTGATTCACCTGGAAACAGGTATCTCAGCTATTGCGTCTGATCTGCTTTTACCTACAGAGACTAAAGAGCTTTGTACCCACTGCAAACTAACACTTCACCGAAACTGACCTAGGACCTTCTTCCTAGATTGGTTCCTTCAACAGGAACCAGGGCTCTCCTGACAACAGAGCAGGAGGAATCCCAAGCAAAAGTGAGAGGGAGATGAAGTTTTGCAAGAAAGAAGAGTGTAGGAGCAGGAAGGCATCTGCGATGCACTCTGTAATGAAACATCATTGAGGTGCAGGAAGTGAGACATATGCTCCGATTCCCAGCTGGCTGACAAATGTGTTTCCAGCCCTGAGGCTGAGGACTGTTTCAGAAGCAGCTGGCTGGCTATATAGGAGGTTTTCCTAAGGTGAGGAGAATTTTTTCCAGGACTGACCAAAGAACAGAACTGGTGCTCCTTATTACCTGCTGGGAAGAGTCAGGTCTACAGGCTTGATTTAATGCAAAACCCGGGCAAATGTGTTTACTCGAGCAGCCATGCCATTGTCCTGCTGTGGAAGGAAGACAGCCCAACACGTGATGCTCCCACAAGACTTGGTATCTGCTCCTCGAGCA
Organism: Struthidea cinerea; assembly: GCA_013397865.1. Classification (NCBI taxonomy): domain Eukaryota; kingdom Metazoa; phylum Chordata; class Aves; order Passeriformes; family Corcoracidae; genus Struthidea; species Struthidea cinerea. The sequence continues at coordinate 824,815 of VZTI01004492.1, forward strand.
GAAATTGAGAAGCAAACCAGAGAAGATCTTAGAGAGTCACAATCTCACTTGCAAAACCAAGACAGACAAGCACCTAAATCATCACTGCAATCTCTGTAAAATGAACAGATATTCTCACAACTATCTTAATTTTATGCCATAGGTGTAGTACTCCAGGGTGATGAGTGGATTTTCAAAAGGATGGAGAACAGTAACTCTTTTATTTCAAAATTTAAAAAGTGAAACAGCTTTGCTTTAAGCTTTATCACTTTGGTTTATCACTTGGGGGAAGGTGGGCTGACAACCTGGACAGTTTAACCAGAACAGTTTTCCTTCTCAAATTCACAGGCCAGTGATTTTTCCTCTCTGATTTTTCAGAGATAGCACTGAATTCTATTGGCAAATAATCCTTATCCAACAACTGCACCTTCACCTGTGTAATCTGCCCAGAGATGGTTTGTTTTCTTTTATGTTTCAAAGTACTGTAGAAAACCAACTAATCCTTGCTTAGGAAAGGAAAAGAGAAAGAAAACCTGTAGAAGGAACTTCTTTTTTGTTCTGCCCAGCTCCCACCTGCACACACAGACAAAATTCAGGAGCAGAACTGGGGAAGCTGGCCCAGAATGAGGGACGGAAATGCTTCCAGCCATCCACATCTGAGTTGCTATGTGCTACCTCCTCCTCCTCCTCACCAGATGGGTGTGAAAAATCAAAACGTGGAGTAACTGCTCGGGCTCTAGTTTCTCCCTCCCAATCTACGAAGGAATGCAGCCTCTTCATGTATCTCCACGCTTTTCTAACCTGCCAGCGTATGTGTTGTGGTGTAGCAAGGTGAAGGACACTTAACAAATGCACTATTATCTGCAATCTTTGCAAAATGCCATCAAGAGCAGGGACTCTCCCTTTCTGTATCTCCTGTGCTAATTAAACATTCCTTTAACCAATGGAAAATTTAGAAACTATACTATTGCTTCTGCTATTTTACTTTTCTGGAATAACATGCTTCTCTTACATACCTGCCTTCAACTCTAGTTTAAGACCATGGAGACTCCAAAGATGCAACAATTTTAGTAATAATTTTAAAAACCCTCTTGACTCTGAAAATATTATTCTTAAGTATTATTAATACAGCCTCAGTGACATTTCCTGCTGGACATAAATAATCAAAGAAAAGGAGGACAAGACTTCCCTCCACTGGAACAAGATGAAGTGTTACAGGTACCTATCTACAGATGCTCATTTTGCCTTTTATACTGCAGCCCGTGACCTCCTACGCCATAGAAGAAACTCATTCTTCATGTATCTTTCACTGACAGGACTGTTGAAAGATGAACTATCTGCTCCCAATTGTTATATTATTCAAATTCTCTTAGCCTCCTATGAGGAAAGGCTGGGAGAATTGGGATTGCTCAGCCTGGAGAAGGGAAGGCTTTGGGGTGACCTCATTAGAGCCTTCTGGTACCTGAAGGAGCCTACAGGAAAGATGGAGAGAGAATATTGACAAGGGCCTGGAGTGACAGGACAAGGGTGAATGGTTTCAAATTGACAAGGGGGAATGGTTTCAAGTTGGAGTTTTAGATTGGATATTAAGAAAAAATTCTTCCCTGTGAAGGTGGTGAGGCCCTGGAATGGGTTGTCAAGAGAAGCTGAGACTGCCCTATCCCTGGAAATGTTCAAGGCCAAGTTCGTGGAGAACCTGGTCTAGTGGAAGGTGCCCCTGCCCATGGCAGGGGATTGGAAGAAGATGATCTTTAAGGTGCCTTCCAGCTGAAACCATTCTGTGATTCTATGATTCCATATCCAACATCTGGGAAGCATTTGCTGAGCAAAGCAGATGGATGGCTGGAGACCCTCAGAATAATACAGTTCTCCCAACAGCATTTTCCTCACTTGGCATACAGGACTCCACAGCCTAGATTTGGTAACAAGAGCAGCATTTCCCCAGGAGGCTGCAGGAAAAAGGCGCTGCTGGAAGCAGGTTCCCTGGTTGCATTGCTTCCCATGCCATCACACCTTCGACACAAAGCTGGCTGAAACCTTCACATTACATGAGCAAGGGAATGATTGTGACACTGCCCTCAAAAGTCCCAGAGAGGCACAGGGAGTACTCCAGAGCTCACGTAACTTGTTCAGTCTGCGGCTATCGTGCAGTATTTGTTACATCCTCCAGTGTTTCACAAGTGCCCCAAATTATGTTAGGAACTTTGCCTTATCATGGGTGTGTGCTGCTGCACCCACAGAATGTGGACACACAGAAAGGCAATTTTTTTTTTCCAAGCAATCCCAAAGTGGACTGAATCCATGCATCAGCATCTTTGTAATGTAGTTTATAGTGCACTGCCCAGAGAAGACATCTTTGTCTGGCTGGTGTGCAAGGACAAGCAATTTCTTTGTGACAGCTACATCTAGATCACTTTCTCCATGGAAAAGCAAGATAACAAACCCCTGCATCATACAAGGATTGTGGCTGCTCTTCAAGAGCTGCTTTGGGGCTCTTGCCTCAAGGAACAGCTGTTACCTTCACCTATTCTAGCAAGCTCGATTCTACTGCAGAATTCATTTGGCAAAAGGAAGGCACTGTACCATGGAAAACGTAAGCAACCAGTACAACATCAAAGCTGCAGATTACCATTTTGAGGCTGATTTAGTGGCTGTGATGATAGCAGCTGATAAAGCCATAGAGTGGTAAGACCATGCATAGCAACCAGCGATTCCTACAGAAGGGCTGTCAGAGACTGAAAATAGTTCATGTCTCAAACATTGATATAAAGTTTTGCTCATTATAAAGAAGCTACAACCAAAGAAGCTTCCCTGAAGACTGGGACTTGGGACTGAAAGTCAAACTGCTGATTAGGTAAAGGGAAACCCATTGTATTGGTATTCCTACAGGTTGGTATTCTGTAAGCATTTAGGCTTCAGTGCCTAGCAAATGGAGGTAACCGTGAATCAGGTAATTTCCTTTGTGTGATTTAAGACTACAATTTCTTTATAGGTACATTTATAGGAGCAAAATTATCCCTTCCAGGGAAGAAAAGGTGCNGTTCTCGTGAGAGAGCCGAAGGGGAGTCATAATCCATCAAAGACCTCCCAAAGTTCTCCCCAGAGGTGTTGCACCACCGGATGCAACAGATCCAGAGTCTGCTGTGAGACACTGCCCCCCTCCCCCAGGGGGACATGCCTGGACATTGCCACCTGGCTCAAGGGTATATAAACCCATCGGATTCTGTGCTTTTTGGGGGGACCTTCACCACCAAGAAGACTGGCTGGAGAGGATCAACGGAACATCGTTGGGATCCACAAAGTGGTGATATTTTCCTTCACTCTCTCTCTGTACCCCCCACCTATTTGCTATTTCTTTCTCTTCTTGTCTATCCTTTTGTCTCTTTCTCTCTCCCTCTCATCAAATAAAACCCTTATTATTGCCACTGGTATATGGTTTTGCTTGCATCTTAATTTGGGCAGAGGAATTTCTAAAGAACCTTAATAATCAGATTTTAACAAGGGCGGAGAATGACAAGATGAAGGATTTATTATGAAGGGTTTGTTATTGCTGTTGCCTGACATCAGGAGGAAAAAAAGGGTGGAAGAATATATTACACATATCTGATACAAGATGCATATAGCCCTTCCCACTTTACAGCCCCTACAAACTTAATTTTTAATTACAGTCTTACTACTAGATTGATCAGGTTGGAAAGGAAGAAGAAATAGAGTCAGCAGGCAGAGGTTTTTATACTAATACATATCTACTGATATTTTAAGAAAAAAAGGGCCAAGAAAACAACAGGAAAAATGTCAACTAAGTGCACACAACGTCTGTTAAACATAAATGTGCTTTTTCCCAGTGAGGACCTTTAACTTGTAGCTCTTTCTTGGAAGAAAGAGGAACAACTTCCAGTTCCAACTTTGGTGCTACTAATTTTTTCAGTGATTTAAGAAGTTCCCCTTGGTATTCCTACAGGTTGGTAT
>VZTI01004494.1:0-17674 GCA_013397865.1 Struthidea cinerea
GGTGGGCGAAGGGACGGTGTGGGAGGGTGTTGGCGGGAAGAGGTGTCGGGACGGCGTGTGCCCCGCGGTGCGCGTGGGAGCGGCGTGCGCGGGAGCGGGATGCGCTGGGAGCGGGATGCGCCGGGAGCGCGATGCGCCGGGAGAGGGATGCGCTGGGAGCGGGATGCGCGGGCGGTCACGGGCACAGTCCGGGCAGCACCGAGCCCTTTCGCAGGGACCGCCGCCGAAGGGTTGCGCGGTGGCCTTCCCTGGATCACTGACTTCCCGCATCCCACAGCCCGCCCCACACGGCAGAAACCCCGCCGCGGGGACATCTCCCACCGCCCGGGCACAGCTGTCGAGGGGCAGTACCCAGCCTTCCCTGGCTGCCCCCGTGGCCTCGATTCACTAAAGCCTCTTGGCATGTGCTTCAAGAGGACGTGTAAATCCTGCTCAGTAATTGCCGGGCCAGCTTAGCTGTTTTCCTATTTTTTTTCAATTTATTTTATTATTATTATTATTTTTAATGACTTCTGAGATGGGACTGGAGACACAGCGCGACTTAACAGTCTTTTCAGGTAAAACCCCATGGTAGTGAGCGTTCGCTATCTGATTGCATGTTCTTGCTTTGTATCTTATACAATGTAACTGCAGCAATACCAATATACTCCAAACCTGGCAGGATTGAAGGAAATCCCAGGTTGCCCCCAAAGATGTCTTGGGCTCTGGTATCTGATGCTGGACTTGCAGCTAGGCATTAAGGACACAACTGCGTTCTTGCTGTGCTGCGGTATCCACGAGTTGATGGAAAAACCATGGCCTTTCATCCCTTGCATTTGTAAAAGCAGCTTTTTTTCTTGGATTTGGATTGCTGTCTTCTGGTTATAACTATAATTTCCTTTTTATATTGTTATGCATGGTCACACTGCCTCCTCTGAGAGTCTGTAATAAAATTCAGCAAAACATCAGGGGGGAGGGAGGGAGGGAGAAAGAAGAAGACGCAGCGGTCAGTAATCATCTGAAAATTAAAGTAACCATCAATTTAAATATTTTCTTTTTTTGGTATCAATGACTGCACTGAGTTACTTTTTGGTGGGGCACTGAGACTGCCCAAGACCTAGGCTGCATTAGGGATAAGTTCATTCCCTTGGGCTGAGCGGTTGCTTGTCATACCAAAGTGTGCTCAGCTGCATCAAGTGGAGGATGTTAATTCACATCTCCGTGGTTTAGTCTGGTGGAGTAGCATGCTATTTCTCACTGCAAACAGAGGAGTAGCCATGCAGAGGAAAAAGATCAGTTGTGAAAATAATTCCAAGTGCATGCAAATTCAGCATGTTCCGCATAGCATGTGGAAGAAGCTGTGGGAAAGCAGCAGCAAGCTCAGCAGCAAAATACTGAGTCCCTTCTTCCTACCTCGCTGAGCTTGGCAAACTTTAGCAGGCCAGTGGAAAACAAGGAAATGAATGGCAATAGAAAAGCCCTTATAAATCAGGCTAACAGGCAAGTAAGGCTGGAGCTTATTCTTTCTGGCAATAATCAACTCTGATGAAGGCCCCCTGTCTCCCTTTTTGAAATAGCTAGCCGAGGGTTGTGGTGCCTGTGAAGAAGCATTTGCTCAGCGAGGGAGCAGCTGTCAGCTGCATGCTGGTTTTTCCTCCCTGGGAACAGGCTTTAGCACACTGTGATATGGGCAATGCTTCACAGTTATCGTAAACACTTAGGATATTTGTCATGTATTGTTTGTGCCTACATGACACCTATCATTTTCAATCTGGCAGCTGAGATAACTGTCTGTGATTACAGTGGAGCTGCACTGATTTTCTAAAGTGAAGATATGGCTAAGAGACTGACCTTCCTCCTAGTAAATCCTTAAAAATTAAAACACTCCTGGATTTTTTGTTGCTTAGTAGAACCTCTTGTGCTTGCCCGAAGGTTGTCCCTACCACAAAAATGGGTTGCTCATGGGAAGCAACATCACATTGAGACAGGTGGAGCTCTAATGAATACCTTCAGTTTTCACCAGACATAAAGGTCTACACTGCAACTAACAGCACTGCCAGCAGTACTGCAGGAAAGATCCTTATCTGATCAAGTAATTGAGGTTGTCATCAAAAAAAGCATTAGCAGAAGGAGCCCAAACTGCAATTACATGAGCAGCCTTAACCCTCAAACGCCCGAACTTTCTGAGTGCCGTAGTTCTCAGCTTGCACGTGCTTGTGACGCCTTTCTTAGAGGTGACACAAACAAGCAGTATGTGAACCACGGGCTGGAAGGCACTGCAATCCTCTGACAGCAGGAGTCCTCTTTTTTTTACTGAGTTAGAGATGTGGGCGTTTCCACCACCTCTTGCACCATTGCCTCCTGCCTCAGAGGAATCTAGCAGTCAAATTCTTTGGATGATTAATTGCTCTAGCTCAGGCAATTCTGTGATGCTAGCACTCAGTCTGTGGGTGTCTTTCCAGGACTGGAGACCAGATTTATCCCCAGCCTATCCTTGAGGCCAACCGTGCCTTCTTTCTTGGCTGTTTTGTCATTCAAAATACACATGTCCCCTGGAGGCTCATGCTTTTTGGGGCCTTTGGACTAGAAATTAAAGTTTCAGGGATAAGTCATAGTTTATGTAACAGACATTCAGAAAAAAATCTTGTTTAGTTCTCCTGGTCATTTCCATCCAATCAACATGTACTGAAAAATTAGTATGTATCCATCAGTGCTGACTGAGAAAACAACTCCTGACAGCAGTTTTCTTACAGTAGATCTGTAGTAACCTGAACCAGAGTTTGTCATTCATATGCAGTTTTCTCAAACTCTTACAACAATCTTGTTCAATATGGGGAATGTAGCTACTCTACAAGCAATTTATCTTGGGCTTTCCTTTATTAAACAACAATAAATTGAGAAATTGTTGAATCATATGTTTTCATTAGTAGTCATTTATCCCATGCTCTAGTTAACCACCTGGACTCTACAGAAACATGCTGATGGTTTTAGTTACTCGGACTAAGACATGGGAGAAAATGTGCTAGGAATTTCTTTCAAGCAGAGCCTTTTCACAGTGTACAAAACAGATTGATGATGGAAAATATGTCAAATGCCAATAGATGAAGTACATCTCCTATGAGAAAAGTGAAAACTAAGTGACTGCCTTAGAAAAACCAAAGCATTACAAAGGAAAAGGATGCGTGCTGTTTCTGAAAGGGGCTCACGAAAGAGATGAGTGAGCTTTTTGGAGGCATGGTATTGCTTCAGGTCTTCTGGAGAAAAGCAAGAAAATATAAACTCTAAATATGCTATCATCCAAATAAAAACTGCATTAGATCATTAGATCATCTTTCGCTCAGCACTGGTGAATTTTTCATTTTCTGCTGCCACTGAGTTATGTATCTGGCCTTGCTTCAAGAGTGATCGTGCCTTTGCAGCCATTACTGCCCACAACAGCACTCTTTCTATAAAATTAATCTAATGTAGGAAAAAAAGCAATATCTCTGAGCTCTTTTCTGCAAGCATAACGTACAACAATCTAAAGACTAAGTCCAGCACCTTTAGACACTAAATCAGCATGAGTTTTGCTTCGGTAAGCACTATGGACCCTTCCCAAGGTATATGATAACTGCAGCTTTTTTTGCTGTTTGTTTGGGTGTTTATGTGCGTGTGTGTGTGTTTGTGTTCATTTACATCAGGTAGTTTATAACTTTTCTCCCAAGATTGCATTTTTTTTTACCTTCTGGCGCTCTTTGCTACCTCAGCTGGAACGCAGTTCTGGAAGGTATATCTACCCTGAAAGCCAGATCTACCAGATGGTGGCACAATGTGCACCAGGAGGTTCTGGAGCAAAACATTTCACATTTTTTTGGAAAGTCCTCATTTACAAAGTCCTCATTACAAAGAGGTTATTTATAGTGTCATTCTAATAAGGAGCCAAAGCAGAGCAGCCTTTTATTAGAACTCGCAGCAAAGGGTATTATATTGAGGCCTCCCTCTGCATAAATACCATTTACTGTGCAAAAATTGGCCTGGAGAGCAGAAAAATTCAGCTTGTATTAGCAAAGAGCTCATTTAGGTAGGAATGTTTTAAAGAGTTTAAGTAGCATGGGCAGAATTCAATCAATTCCACATGTGACAATGTCATTTTATCCTCATTAGTTAAGAATTCAGAAATGAAAAAAAAAAAAAAACGAGAGAGAAAACCCTGTTCCCTCATGAAACTTCATCTGAAGATTTACAATAAAAGTCCTGTAAGTTTGCCTGTTGAAAAATAAAGTTTTAGAACAGTTTTTCCCCAGTCCAAATACAGATATCTCTGTGTCAAAATAATAATAATAATAATAATAATAATAATAATAATAATAACAGTAGTAATAATAATAATGGTGATGATAGTGCTGCCGTTACCGTCTAGGTGAATGTAAGTGGGTGAGAGAAAGCAGAGCAGCTCCTTTTGGCTCACTCCTCTGCAGTGAAGGTGCTTTCTGTATGTCCTGACCGAGGCATCTTCAGCCAGGGGATCCGAGGCACGTAGGCCTTGGCCCTTCCTGGATAAAGGCTACTGGAGGGTGTGCTTTGTTTCAAACGACCCAGAGAAAAATTCCGGGATTAGGGCAGTTTTCTCTTTCTCGCAGGTGAAGAGCAGCCCCCAGGCTCCGGGAGCACGCTCCATGTCTGGCTTTGGGATGTAGCATCCCGGTCAGCCCCTGCTGCTCCTGGTGCTGCAGACTCCCTGCCCAAATACACCCAGCGCTCTCTACTCTAATTTTTGGGCTTGGGCTGCAGGACAGGTGCTTTCTCTCTCTCCCCCGCAAATGCAATAACGCGTTGCGTTTCAGCGGCAAGTACATACAGCTTTGGGGTGTTTTTGAGGAAAGGGGGAAGGAGGGGCAGACGAGAGAGAAGAACTCGAGGAGACAGAGGTGAGTGCCCCCAGGAGACAGCCGGTTTACGCTGGGGACGATGCGGCCGGGAGAGATGGTGCCAGGCGCTTCCCGGGCCGGCCACCTGGCCCCTGTGCCGGGGCATCTCCCCCGGCGCCGCGCTGCCCCCGAGCTCCGCCGCCGGCCGGGTCCCGCAGAGCTCCGGGGCTGGCAGTGGCACCCGCCCGCCGCCGAGCGGCACCAAGGCACCGAAGGACGGCCAGGTCCCCGAAAAACATGCACCCATCAAGGCGGCAAGACGGGAAACGGGGCTTTTCCCTCTCTGCTGGCAGGAGGGGGATGGAGGGGACGCTGCCCGGCGAGTCCCTTAGAGCCAGTCCAGGGAGCTTGAGGCAGCCGGGGTCATCCCTGCGCATCCCTGCCTTTCACCATCCCTGGATGCATGCAAACTGATCTGTGAGAGCCATCAGCCGTGCGAGTAATGGACTGAACTAGGTGCACACGCAAACGACTGGAAAACTTCTGGGACTGCAAGTCAGACTTCCGAGTTCTTAAGCAATAGTAGGGAAAGGCTTCTGGGGTGGTAGGGCGAGTTACACAGCGAGGAAGGGAAATTCCAGCTAAAATTCCAGCTTTTGTCTCAAGCTTCCCTCCTTGCCTGTCATTATCTACGGGCAGGACCATAGATGGCGAAGCCAGTCCGGTGCACAAGTGGCTTTGCTGGCTTTAAAAAAAAAAATCTGTTCTTTTGTTTGCATTAAAACGAGGGGAAATCAGTTATACCAGAGGCTTTGGGTACCAAAGACATCCACACTAATGGAGAGAAGTTATACCTTTCAACCTCACTGCAAGCTTTGGTAACATCCTCGAGGTGCATAGGAGTCTTTGAACCATGGATGCAGGGATGAACTAAACGTAGAACAAGTTACTCTGATGTAGAAAAGATCCCATGCGTCTGCTAGTGGTATAACAACAAACAGCTTTGGAGATATATTGTTATATAACTGGATATATTGTTTTGAATTGCTTGTAAACTCTGTTAAAAAGAGACATTTTTAATACTGTAATTTATGTAAGTTGCTACTAATATTTAAATTAGCAAAGTCAGGTTTACTCCTCATACAATCAGTGAAGTGAGGGTTCAAGTGTGGTTTATTTATCTGGAGATTCTAGAATACAGGAATGTTAATGAAACAGTGTTATTGAACAGAGCAAAACATTGTGCAAGAGACAAGATTTAGAAACACACCATTTAGTGTGGGGATAAAAACATCGTATTTGAGGGTTGTTTGAGGAGAAGTTGGGGATCTCTAGCGACTCTTACGCCTCTTTTTTCTACTAACTGTAAAAATTGTAGCATTTGTAGATGGTCGGGATTTTCTAGTTTAGATCTTCATGTGACCCAAACCGTAAAGAATACTGAACTTGTTTTCTTGTTTCTGCCATGCAGGTATGTAATATATCCTAAGGTTAATTCAGTGTATTTCATGCAGATGTTTACAAGGATAAAACTAGTTAAAAATAAGTATATAACTGGCTTATCTTCATTTGGCAGTCAAGATGTGCCTGGAGGAAAGGTTTCCAACGGCCCATGATGTGCAACAGCCCCTTCCCCATGCTGTGCAATAGTCCCTTCCCTTACACTTCAAATAAATGAGAGCATGTTATGAATTCTGAAGCCATTTCAGTATGTCATTAAGCTGATGCTTTTGAGTTTTGTTCTGATGCTGTTGCCATGCCAATTTGAGACAGGAAAACAGTCTCTAAGCATTTACTGAAAACATTGCTCATCAGTTGGAAAAAAAGAAAACAGGGGGGAAAATCCAGACATCAATCTGGTACTTGAAGAGAAACACAAGCTCCCCTGTTCTGGCAGCCGGTTCTCCCACATGTACGCAGAGCCCTCTCCCTGCCATTGTGAAATACTCACATATGTCAGCCACCCAAAAATGTAGCAGTGGAGAGCAAAAGAGCACTAAACAGAGGCTTTCTTGCCACTCCTCACAGGCAGTCACGGTGTTGCTGAGTTGGCACTCAACAGCTTTACCAAGCTCAGGTCACACTGGGAAAACATTTTGCTCCATGAGAGTTGATGAGCACAAACCCTGAACACAGACATAGAAAGAGCAGTTAAACAGTATTTACTGTGTGATAGAGACACTTTAAATCTGCCCTCTGAGTATTCTTCTGGACATACCCGTGCGAAATTAGTTTGTCAACTCCCTTAGGCTTTTGTGCCCTGGCCACATGCTGAAGGAAGACATTGCAGGTGGATAGAGTGTGCAAGTGGCTGAGGAGTTGATGTGATTTAATTGTGCAGGCTCCAGGCAAAATGGTAACTGTCAGGCAGGACCGGATGCTGCTATGGTCCCAGCTCTGGGCACCTCTCAAGGATAGAGTTAATGGTGTGTGGCACTAGGGACTGCAAAACAGCACAGTTTTTTCCACCCATAGTAAACAATGCTCCTCATGAAATGTCTCAGCATTTAGTTGGGGTATTTTTAGAAGCATTCACATTTGCTAAAACAACACAAAGAAAGAACCTCAAACTCATCAGAACTCTAATTCGTAGTGAAGTATTAATATTGATAGTATTTTCAAAATGGAAGTCAAGAAGAAGATTTTGGTTTTCTTGTTTTCTTTAGGGAATCTGAGGTTCTTCTTTGATTCTACCATTTCCTCAAACTCATGGCATCACATTGTCATCAACTGTTCTTATTATATTAATATTTATTTTGTTTGCCATATCCAAAGAGTTTAACAGCATCAGAAAAGGGAGTTTGGATACTTTGCTTAGTTTTTATGCATGGGAAATTTTACTTTTCATTCTCTGTTTGAAGAAAGTTCTCAAAACACAAGAAACTCCTTCTTCTGACCAGCTCTTCTCTAAAGATCAGTCCATGCTAAAGTTAAGGTTGCTGCAGTAACCCCAGCCCCTCCACAGCTCTCCCTGCCCTCGCATGATGACTCAGCTTCTAATGACACAGTCACACATGGGTTTTTCCACAGCACCTGTCCCATTTGACAGCCTGTAATGAATGAAAGGGTTGAGCAATGTTTATTTTTATCTTCTCTTTTCTATTTGAGCTCTGCTTTGGGGACAACTGTCAAAAGCATACTTAACCACTTACTTTTAAAGACTTGCATGCATCTTTCCAGTTGCATCCCCGTGCTTATGAAATTGACCTTCAGACCTACAGCTACGCAAAGTCACAATTTCCTAGTAGAAGACTATTTTACTTCACTTTTCTGATTATGTTAAAGAAGAGAACCAGTAGCATTTTGTGTTTCTCATAAGGGAACATTTCATCTTTGGGGGGAAAATGGAGCTCTTCCAAATCTTCCACAGCACTGTAGTTTTAATAAAGAGAGTCATCCTGCCCCATTCCACAAAGGAATGCTGTTACAGGTATTGCATGTAAAACATTTAGCAAGACAGCTGGCTGTGGGCCTGAGGGATGCTCACACAGACAATGCAGGCTGTGTCAACAAGCACTAGCTTAACAAGCATGTAGGCAGAACTGCAAAAATAAACATTTCTTGTGCTTCCTTGTTTGAACAATTGATGCTCACATCACTTTCCCTTTTCTTCAGTGGTTGTCTTCTATCATCAGGAGTCTCATTTCCTTGTGCTTCTTTCCTTCTATCTGTTCCCATACTGGGAGGGTGTGTCAGGTACCTGACCCAAGAAGGGGCTGACAGAGGGCCCAAACAGATGTGGGGGGCTCTTTGTAAACTCTCAGCACCTTCTCTTACCCCAAACTTTCCTCTTCAGTGCTGGCTGCTCTTCCCCTGGAAGCCCACCCACTTTTACTGCCAGACCTTTGCAGACAGAAGAACTTCCTCTGTGTGTGCACAACCATGACAGGCAGCAGCACACCTCTCTGCCGGCTCCAGCTCATCAGGTGTGCTGCTCGGCCAGCAGAAATAGCAAAGTGCATGCCCTTCCAGAATAAGAAGCCTACAGAGAAACCTTTGCTAGGTATGATGCTTGCACAGACAAGAGCATGAGTATTTTGATCCATTTGTCAAGTGCTTTCACTTCTCCAGCTACCAGGTGGAACAAATAGGGTAGCCGTTCAGGGGACCAAACCTTTGGCTTGGTGTCCCGTTATTTGTGGGAATAATGATTCCCATCTGCTTACATCAGTCCCTTTTTACAGATTAGTTCCTCAAACCTCCATGACTGGGCAGTAGAGGAGCGATTGGCCACAGGGGACTGTATCATTCCTTATCCGTGACCAGAGTCATTGCTTTTTCTGGCGTGAGGGACGAGCAGGCTGCATCGTTTCCTAACACACGCAAGCACCTGCAGTCCCTGTTTGTGCAGCTGTGTATCCTTCAGGGGAGCTGCTCACCTAACCTGACCTTGTCAGATGCCTGAACTGTGTTGCAGGTGAGTAAAAAGGAAACTGTTTCTGGATGTAGCCACGTATGGTGACTCCAGCTGCACTGCCCTCTGCTTTGCTTTCAGTGTGTGGCAGAAGAAAGTAGAAAGTGAAGTTAAAACAACATTTACAGTAGTTATCAGTGGGAAAAAGAGTGGGAGGCTTTAAAGAAAACCTCCAGATATAATTCGCATTCACATCTAAGCATGGTTTTTCAGGGACCTGCCCATCTTGCCTCCCTTTCCTCTCCCACAGATTTCTGCTCAGTAGGTACCACAGGGGTGAAGCAGTCTTTAACTGAGAGCTCTATTCATTAGCTATCAGTGGTTGTTGTCATAGGAGGCCCACAGGTGAGATCAAGGCTTCATTATTCCAGGTGATGGATCCATATAGATGTCGCATGTCCCTGCTGTAGGGCTGGCCCTGAAACGAGGCAGGAGGTCACAGCAAGCTTTGAAATACCAGCCCCAGCTGCTACCTCAAGGTTCGAATAAGCCAGCACAGTTCCCCAGAGAGTGACATTACCAAAATCTCTTGGTGAGCTGACTCCACAGGCTGGAAGGGAAGAATAATATTTCAAATAAGTGGACTGGCAGAGTTCAAAGCGATAATAAGCATTTAAATTCAACATGAAAGACATCTTCCTCTACAGAGCTTTAGGATGGAATGTAGCCAGGCAGATAAGCTATTTTAAAGCCCCTTTAATCAAGACTATTAACATGGAGATTTTTGTCGTAATTAAAAGTATCCTCCTATTCAATCACCTTAAAGAGAAAGGGATACAAAATGTAATTTATTTTTTCTATTTGAATCTCTTACAAAAGAAAAGCAAAAACATTTTTCCTTGCGGAGAATCACATTGTCATTAAAATTATCTTTGAGAGAAGATTCATTTAATCTATTCCATTGCTCATGTTTTAGCTCGGAGTGAACTATCGCACTTATATTTTAACAAAAAAAGGTAGAAAGCCTACATTTTTACTTCCCAAGTGTTTCATTTTCTGACCATAAGCAATAGTGAGACAACTTAAAAGGAAAATTTTTCTTCTCACATATTTCCTGGTATCTCAAAAGATGCTGTAGAAAACAGTGCCAGCTGATGCAGAAAACACACTTTCTTTTGTTTGTTTGTTTGTTTTTTTGTGCACTTGGAAGTAAACCACATTAAAAGAAGCCTACCTACTTTGCAGAAGGCAAAGCAGACAGAATAGTACCATGCACTTGTATTTAGCAAAGCCTTTAAGTGAGCACCAGAAAGGGAAGATGACACTTCAGGAGCTACAGGGTGCTACCAATGCACCTCTCTCCTTCCCTAATTTAGGAGTCCTGTCTGCTGTGGGACTCCCCTCTTCCCTCTGAGAGAGCTGGTGACTATTTAGCTCACAATGATGAAGAATAGAAGAAAAATTAATAGGATCAGAGAAACTTTCACGAAGCAGCCATAGCAGGGATGCTTCACAAAGAAACATGGCATCTGAATGGAAACAGGCAGTCCTTAGCAGGACAAGGGTTGCTGTTCACTTTGTTTTCAGGCAGATTTGCAGACCTGAGTGGTTACAGAGGAAGAGCAGCATATGGGACATGCATGAAACCTCACTGAGCCTCCCACACAGTGCTAAGCCAGCTAGCTAAGAACCTAATCCTGGGCAGGAAAATATCACCATCTGACAGAGCTTTGCCAGTGTGAAGCAGCTCTTCTCATAAGCCAAGAAGCTGTTCAGTGGTACAGCTGTGGTGAATCTGAGGATATATCCTGTTGATCTCACTAGACCTGAAGATGTTTCAGGGTCCTTTGCTTGTCAAGCTTCTACTGCTTTGCACTCCTCAGATTTTTAGATAATGCCTTTGCTGTGAATCCTTCTTCCTTTCAAGCTGATACTGACTAAACTGGAAGATCCAGAAGGAGCATCTATCACAATATATCATATATATCAGCTCAGTGCTACATCCGATTTATAGCACTGCTGTGTGCTAACTCAGCTACATTGCTTTGTCCCTGGAACTCAGCTGGCCCACTTCTGCAAAAAGCCTTTTGTTGGACTGCAGAAAACCTGAAAATAAATTTGAAAATGCCCCATGTCCTTCATGATGTCTTGAGCAGTGCAAGGTGCGTCTTACCCTCTCATGGTGTCCAAAATGATCAAACATCTCCTTACCTGAACTGAAAACGCTGAAGCAGCTGCATAACCAAGCATCTGCTTGATAAGGTGGAACATCCCCATGCAAGCGCCCATCTGTACAGCCCTGGTGTAGGTGCCCTCTCTGAGCCAGAGAACATATGCTGAATGGCAGCTACCATATGAGATTGCTGCTTGACAGGGCTCTTCAAAGAGCAAGATCACCCTTCACTAAAAATGTTAGATATGTGTATTTTGTCCTACAGGTCTGTGTGGGTTCAGAGCTGCATCTACCTTTTTATGAATAAGGAGCATCTGCATCACCATAGCTATTTATAAACTTCGTATCAGCTTTTCCAAGCAGGTCTAAACCACAGACATCATCTTCCTTTCCTTGGCAGCTTAGTCCTCTACCTTCACCCTTCAGAAACTTGATGAAATATGGTAATTTCCACCAGGCTCTATTTAGAAGGTGTCTGTGCAGGCCACAGGCTGAATAGAGCTGTGCCAGCTTATGGCAGCAGGCATCAGCTGTGGTAAGACTTGCTTACCAAGCCTTGAGCACTGCCATGTTCTGCCTCGTGCATTACAGGCAGCCTTTCCTTGAGCGTACATGTCTGGAGGAACAGTAAAGGCAGGATCCACCTGAGGTGCTTGGATGGTTCCTAGGCATTAAAATCTATTTAGTCACTGCTTGAAACTAAATTTATTTGAGGGCTGTTTGATGACTTTAGTTAATTAAAAGGCTTTTATTTAATGCTGGTTATTCTTACATTTAGTGGGAAGAAAAAAGAGATTATTTCCAATATTGTCTCTTCGGATAAGAAGAATTAGCTACTTTTGCTGATATAACCTCCTCTTAGTAAGTAAGAAAGATTCATTATTGTCTCTTGAAGCTAAAGAAATGTCAAAGGTATTAAAACATTGACATTTTGTTGCAGCAAGATCTGTGAGATAAGCCAGTAAACTGCCTGAAGGCAAGCTCTGAGATTACTCATCCAATTCTGTTGATGTGATACGGCATTGTGGCATAAAATTGTCGTGAGTCACCCCTTCCCCTGTCAAGGTTCACACAAATGGCTGTGTAGCATTTATCATGGTTATAATGGACTCCAAAGGGCCAGAACTAGAAACTGAGGCTGTTTGTGGTGCTGATTTTCATAACAAAATATGAGCCTGTTAGAATCTGTATTTTTTTACCAGTGCCAAATGAAATGCTGCACATGACCTGATCAGATGCTGCTGAAAAAACCAGTATTAAATCATTCAGGTTCAGTCAGTCGGGATAGCTCAGAATTGTCTAAATGCCCTAAAAAAAGATTATTTCTCCTAAATTAATCTCTTCCCTTCCACCTATCTTTCCTGGTCCCATTTCTATTTTATTATACTCTTTTCCAAGTGCATTGAGAAGACAAGATGAAAAGATCTGTCCTGTCTGTGTGTCCAAGATGCCCATTCTTCTTGTTCACCTCCTGGGGGCTGTCTACTGTCCAGCTGTAGCTCTGTCCTTCAGCCTTGTGCTGGTGCCTTTAACCTTACCATGGCCCATATTTCTGAGCTTGGTTGAGTTAAACCATACAGAGACAGGCAGTTGTCATCCAGCATGTATCAGCAGCCTCGGTTTCTCTCTTTGCTGGCCAGGACAGCCTGCAGGATTCCCTCGGCTTATTTCACCCTTCCTCCCGGGTGCCTGAGACTGTCACAGATCACAGTGGGACAGCCATTCCACTAGCACATTTCTTCCCTTTCTCTGAGTATATGTTTTAGGGGCAATAAATACTTCTGGGCTTTCACAAAAAAAACAAAGCCAAACAAAACAGGAAGAAAAGCTTTATTGACCGTTTGAAAAAAGCAGATTAAGTTTTTTGCATTTCTTTGTTACAGAAGGTGTTAAGAAGTGAGATGTAGCACTGCAGTAATGAGCATCAGCTGACATTCTTTCTCCACTAACCATGGCCTGGCTGGCACATGAACCAGTGCTAAAGCAGAGAGGCCTTGGTATCATTAAAAACACATTTTCTCAAACACCACTTTTGAATTAGAATGGCTTTTAAGATCAAAAATCCCATCACCACCTTTGCTTCAGCCTTCACAGAGTAAGGTAACTCTGCTCAAGCTGCAGCAAGGCCTTACTGCCTTCTCACTAACTCTGTTCTCAGTCTTGGTGTTTGGCCTGGAGAAAAGATAACTGACAGGGAACCTCGTTAGTGTCTGTGAGTATCTCAAGGGAGGGTGCCAAGAGGATGGACCCAGGCTCTTCCTGGTGGTGCCCAGCAATGGGACAAGAGGCAACGGGCAGAAACTGATGCACAGGAAATTCCACGTGAATATGAGGAAGAACCTCTTTACTGTGCAGGTGACCGAGCACTGGAACAGGTTGCCCAGAGAGGCTGTGGAGTCTCCTTCATTATTCAAGATGTGCCAACCCTCAGGTCTTTTTTCGAAGGAGAAGTGAGAACTCTTTCAATTTTGAGTAGTGGGGTTTCTTTAGAGTGGAGGCCATGCTTTATCCTTCTGAGATGCTGAACAAGCTTGATGTATCTTGTGCCCACAGGAGAGGTATTTATATCAGTCTCCATGCCCCTGGAGCCTTTTGGCTGAGGAAGCTCAGCCCCCCAGAGATGGCAGGCTCCTATGCAGTTACCCATGCTCCCAACAGTTTATTTTGGAGTGTTTTCAGTGGTGAGCCCTCTCCCTGCCCCAAAGGCAAGGAAAGCCCACTCAGTAGGGCTGCCCTGACTGCGGGCTTTTGCTCAGACATTGCTGAGGGTTTCATTTGGCTCTCTTATTGCCACACAGGAATGCTTAATTTTGGTGGCTCAAGCCTCCTTGAGACATTTCAAGACAGCTCTCAACCACTGCCCACTCAACCATTCCCCACTTTTCCCTTGCTGGAAAGCGGACATAGCTGCTGTGCTATAGCTCCTGTTCCGAGGAGGAAAAGGAATGAAAACAGCCGGATCACGCTGGTTTCTGCAAGCCAGGAGTCACAGATACATTTTCATGTGGCTCACATTTGCATGGGAAGATCCCACAGATTCAGTTTGTGAAATACATCCCACACTTAGACTTCTCTCCATGTCTCCTCTTCCTCACCCAAGGTTTAAACTCAAACCTTGATCTTGATTATCTATTTAATGCTCAAAAAATATATCCCGGACTATCCTTAAAAGCCTCTTGCTCTGTATCCAGGTCCAGATGCAACCTGTGGGCAGCCTCTAGCTTGCAAGGGAGCCAGAACTCACAGCGGACCCAGGCTGGTACTGGCACATGAGACACAGACATCATCCCAGGAGAGGGATACCACCAAATAAAAACAGCAGCTCCATCACAGCTTCCAGTTCTTCTCTGCCTTTCTGCAGCTTTGTCTGCTTTCAGAGTGCAGAGAACAGGGCACACATCCCATAGCACACCCTAGCAGAAGGTCAAAGTGAAAACAATCTCTTTTGGGCTTTATCTGCTTTTGGCTCTTCCTTCTCCTGAAGCCTGGTCCCTGAAGACACTTAACTCCCCCAGCCATCCCTCCATCCCTTGGCCTGTCCACGGCACTGGACTCCTTTAGTCTTCCAGCTGAGCTGTCCTTCCCCATGGTGCTCAACAAACCTCTTCCCCAGGACTTCTGCCCCACATCCCATCTCCACCCTGGCACGGTGGATGAGGTCTGTGCCCTTCCTGAGTCACTGCAAGCCAAACAGGCAAAGCTCAGCCCTGAGGATCTGTCCAACCCTGACCATGTCAGGCACAGAGAAGAAAATAACTCTGCTATCTTTTTCGGAGTAGGCTGCAGCTTCGTGCCTTCATTATGTATTACTCTTGTCATCAGCCAAAAAGCATGCAGGAAAACAGCCAAGCCTAGCTTATCAAATGTGCCTGGTAAGAATATCTTGGGACTTAAAGCCTTGGCACAGCACACAGTACAGGCAAGTGCTTCCTCTGCAACTGTTTGAATTTTCCTGGCTATTTTGGAGGGAGGCCAAGGGAACCGGTCTCACCCCGAAACTGGGCATGTGTGAGTGTCTTGCTGAGCCAAGGCCAAAATTTCCCTAGAAGAAAAAAGGCAGAGCTTGTATAAGCATGAAAATCAACAACAACAAAAAAACTTTACTCTCATTTCCATAAGGCATGGAAATGAGGAACAAATCTACAGTAAATTAGCCAGAGATGAACATTTGGATTCAGATTTCATTAGCTTGCACATCTGGTTAAAATGAGGCATGATTTATTGCAAGCTCTAAGGAGGTGCATGGGCCTCTATTAAGTGATTAGGGAGAGGAGTCTCCCTCCTCCTCCAATCACTTTTTTTCCTGCTTTAATTTCATAATAGCCAGTTTGAAATTTCCACGAGCACTAATGGGATCTGTTTTCCCTCATGAGAGTTCTCTCCACCTCCTTTGACAATCGAAGACATGACAAGGTAGCAGCCTTTAGCAGAAGAGTGTTGGCACAGCCCTGGGCACAGTCTGCCAGGACGGACTTGGCAGTGCTGCGAAGGGCAACTCTGCCCTGATGGGGAAGATTTTCTGTACCCAGAAAGACAGCACAGCACTTATGAAAAGTCACTCTTCCATAATAATGAAATGGCTTGCACTAAGTGGGCGTATAGCTAAGCTGAGCACCAGCTGATGGTGACATTAAGCACCTGAGGGTGGGGGTGGCAGTGCTCGCCATGGGATGCTCTGGGGAGCTGCAGGTGCTGGGATTTTTCCACCACCAAGCCCTGTTCTCCTGTCCCATCCTTGCCAGGCTGCTGGAGTTCTCAGCCAGCCCATGGGCCCCACACTTTATGCCCCAAGACTGCAGGATGCTACTGCCTGCATAGCCCCATGGCAGACAGGTAGGGGTAGTCCAATCCCTTGCTTTCCTTCACGGCAATTCTGTGTCCCTAAATAATGTGATTTTTAAACCTGATAGTGTAAAATTTGCCCAAAAGGCAGTTCCTCCTGGGGGTGAAATTGATGGGGTAAGATTCATGTCCCTTGTCAGGTGCCCAAGAGTACAGAAAGGTAAAGGTGACTCCAAATAACCCCCATGTATGTCATTGTTTACTCCTAGCTAAAGTTCAGCCGGCAGTGTTAGGTGTGCAAGGGAGAAATTAAGCAGCCGTGGGTTTCATGTGGCAGCTAGAGCTGAATGTACTCAGTTACTGCTCAAACCCACACAGTGAGGCTGTGGAAGAGATACATGCATAATTCATATACTTTTAATTAAATGGTAACATCTTTTAATATATTGAATTTACTGCAATTATATTTATCGTAATTACATTTATCTCTTCACACCCTTTGACCTACTGAAGCATCACTTTTTTTTCTTTCAGTTACAACATGAGCATAAACAACACTAATTGGACTTTAGGACTAGATGTGACAATGGAAATCTGGAGCTGTTCAAGGTTGTCCCCACTGGAGAGGGCAGTGCCAGAACAGGGATGCCCAAGGGCCACAGAGGGAGATAGAAGCTGCCCTGACCTGACCCACAGCTGCAGGGAACAAGTCCTGCATGTCCTAAAGCTCCTCTCTGAGGCTTGGATACAGTGTTCTTGGAAGGGTTTTCAAGCAAGCAAAGCTGTCCTGCTGGAGCTTCAAGCAGAGACCACAGCACAGCCAGGGCTGTGCAAGCAGTGAGGAACAGGCTGGTGGGAACAGGGGTTTGGGATTGGCAGAGGTGGCCCTTGAAGATCAGCTGAGCCACCTCAGTGCTGCACGAAGGCTTCGTTCAGGAGAAGAGTGTCCCTAGAAAGCGGAGCCTGGGGCTTTTGCCATTGAATGTGTAAGTAATGCACACAGCTGGGAGGCGTGTCACCTCCGAGGAGCAGGCTGCTGAGACCCACCATGGCATGTTCTTCTCTGCCGAACTCACTGCTCAGCTCCCCACAGTCTGTGATGGCATCTACTGGGTGCCGTGCAGCGTCAGTGTCTGGGCCTGCTGGGCTGGGCAGGCCATGGCACGGCAGTACTGGGGACCACCCGTGTGGGAAGATGTTTCAAGGCACCAAAGATGGGCCACAGGACTGGCAGTGCAGGGGTTCAAGTCACTGCACTAATCCAGATTTGCCAGAGAGGGAACCTAAATCGTGTTGCTGGGGAAGGATGGGAGATAGAAATCCCACAATGGGAGAAAGAGGGTGAAGAGAGGAGACACCTCCCTCTTCCATCACATCCCCCATTTCTTTCCAGTGCTTCAAAGTTTAGAGCTGCAATATGGAGCAGCATAGCTAAAGACCTCAGTGGTAGGAAGGGATGAAAGGGTGGTCATTGCTACCATGTAGGATTATGGGGAGGACAGGGAGGCTGCAAAAATATGCTGTCTGAAGCAAGAAGAA